>VYZU01088475.1:0-10438 GCA_013401355.1 Ceyx cyanopectus | reverse complement strand
AAGGAAATATATAACAAACAGCCCCCAAAGATCCTAAAGGCCCTACACTGCTCCTACAATGCCTTGCAAGTCTTCTCGATCCATCACGTAGCGTCTCCCAGAGCAGTGCATCAAACTTTAATATCTTCCTCTTAGTCACACAAAGGCTGTAACAAGCCTGGCCTTTCATGCTACACAATCCACCAAATCAAAGGCTCCCTGACAGAACAGAGCACCTGAATATAATCTCTCTCTCTCATCTCGATCTCTTCAGTTTGAGGGCTCTGCAATACCCCTCACCGCTGCTCTATACATCAGCATTGCCAAGCAGCCCAATTTCCTACTGCGTGAAACAATCGGGCATGTTTCTAATTAGACAAATGTCATTAGGCATCAGGCTATTGTCGGGGAGGTGAAGGAAACCTCGATGTGAAATCAGAGCCAAGCCCACTGCGCTCCAGCAGCCGTTGCTTGTTCCTCCATCCCTCCTTAAATGAGATGCTACGGGGCACTTTGCTCGAATTTCCAAAGGTAGAAAGCACACAGAGCCCACTCCTGGGGGTGAAAAACATCACAGGGAACACAAGCTAGAAAAAAATAAAAAAGCAAACAGAAGGAAATGCCTTCAAAATGGCTGCAAGATAGCAACACTAAGACTAATGCCTGTCAGGCAGGGATTTCACAACTTAGAGGAGATTTTACAGAGGGAAATTTGGGAGAATAGTGATGACAAGCACGTTTCCCTGTGAGAAGAAGTGGTGTGGGGCTGTGTGTCACTGCCATGGCCAGGCATTACCTACCCATGCCAGGTGGTGAGGCACTGCTGGCTCCCCACATGCCACATGGAGACTGCATCAAGCAGCCCGACCCCTGAGGCCAGAATTTTCCTCTTGGACAAAATGTCCAGAGAAGGAAGATGAAACTCAGATGTGCTATGAGCCAGGCAGTGTCTTCCCAGCCTGTCACTTGATTTTGAGCAAAGACATGTCCAGTCCTGGAAGTGCTGGGGCAGAAGACAAAGAGCTGAATTGGGAATATTGTGTTTGTTGGGGCCAGGGCATCCCACTGCAGAAGGTATGTGATGTTTGCTACAGATTCCAGCTCCTTGCCTGACCCTCTGGTGCACACAGCTATGTGTGAGTCTCAGAAGGAAGATGCCATGTGGAGAGGGTGTTACACAGACCCTGAAGGATGTGGTTAGCAGAGCAGAGCATCCCCTGCCCTTGGTATTGGAACTGGGGCTTGGTGGAGCTGCCAGGTCTTGCCTTTCATCCCATAGACAGAGCACCCCATGGCTGGGGATATTCTAGAGCTCAGTCTGTGTTCAAGATCACCCACCCACTATGCATATGTCAGTGTGGACCAGCTCTGACCACCCTGGTCCCCAGGGGGACCTCTGGGCCCTGTGCTTTGTCACAGGAGCCTGGGGATTTATGGGATGTGGGCACCTCTGCCTCTGTAGTGCCGTGGCTTTGCTGTCTTGGGTTCTGTGCTGGGCTCTGGGGCCCATGGGAGGGGAGTGGCAAGACTGGGGCAGTTGTGGAGAGTGGGAAGATGTCTTTAAGATTCACCATCTGGATCCATTCCCTTTTGGGTCCCTGTGCAACATCAGAGCATCTGGATTTGTGCAGCTGGCAGAGCAATCCCATGATCCCAGTGAATCAGAGATTATCAAGGGGGGAAAACTCAGGGCTTAGGTGGGATCAGGAGGAGGAGAGGAGGATTTGGAGCTTGTCCGATGGGTTAAGCCACTTGTACTGGCTGAGATTAGGGAGAGAAGGAGTCTGATTTAGATATGAAATCTGCTGCTACCTCCTCTAAGCCCTGCCCACGCACTCCAGCTTCTCGTGGTGCAGGAGGGTCACAGCTTGTCCCAAAACAACACAGCTCAAAGGGCAGGAGTGGGACCTGGAGGCTCTTCTCTGCCTCTGTCCTGGTTTCAGCTGAGATAGAGTTAATTTTCTTCCCAGTGCTGGGTTTGGATTTAGTGTAAGAATCACATGGATAACACACATGGTTTAGTTGTTATTGTGTTTGTACTAAGTCCAGGACTTCTCAACTTCGGCCAGAGGGGCACAAGAACTTGAGAGGGGCACAGCCAGGACAGCTGATCCAACCTGGCCAAAGGGGTATTCTAGACTGGCCCATTATCCCCCTCAAACTGGGGGAAAATCTGGCCAGGTGCTGCTCAGGAACTGACTGGGCATTGGTGATCAAGTGGTGAGCAATTGCAACTGCATTGCTTGTTGTGTTCATTCTATTATCATTATTATTATTGTTGTTGTTGTTGTTGTCTTCTCCTCCTCCTTCTCTTTTCCTCCTCCTTTTCTTTGTCCCCCTTCTTCTCTTTCTCATTTTCTCTTCTCCTTTTCTCCTTCTCCTTCAATATTAATTTCTTCCTTTTCTGTCCTATTAAACTCTCTATATCAACCCATGAGTTTTGCTTTTANGCATTGTGAACTTTTCCTTTAATGATTTTCCCCGCAACTCCCTCTAGTTAAAGCTAATGGCCTGTAGCATGTTCAGCAGATGGATTATCCATAGGTGCCCAGGCAGCTGGGTTCAGCTGACAGAGGGGTGTGTGGGGGATGCCAGCGAGGCAGATACGTCACCCACTGTTCCCTGGTGTCCTAAGGCCCCACAGCTCTGCAGGGGCTTTGCTGGATCCCAGGGATAGAGAGGGTGCTGGGGCAGCAGTCTGTGGCAGTGATGCTGGTACCAGTATCTCTCTCAATTGGTGGTTGAATGAGCAGCAGCAAGGCAGGCTTTCCCATCACTGGGAGTCATGGTGTGGTTGTGGAGGTTTACTGGGCTTCTTTCTCCTATGGCATGAGAGTGGTCCTGTTTGGCGTGTGCTGCAGTGCAGTTTTTCCTTCTTTGCTTCTGCATGAGGCAGAGCTTGGCCTGGAGATGGCAGGAAGAGCCCTGTTCAGGAGCAGGAGCAGTGGTCCACAGCGCTGGGTGCACCAGGGCAGCAGGGTGGCATTCAGTGACCAGTGGTTGGTCACCTCCACTCAACCCAGGGTGGTGGTTTAGGAACTTCACAGAACCTGAGTTCAAAGTAGGGATTCAGCCTTTTTATTTAAATTAAACTATAGTCAATGCTTCTCTCAAATTACCACGTTACCAGCTGACATTGATGCCCAGCCCCTTGGGAGCAGTGGGGGCAAATGGTTTGTTCTACCCCGTTTCAGGTTGACCCTGGAAGACCAGGATGGCACTTCCAGGAGATCAGGAGTGCACATGTTACCACCCAGCTTATCCAGCACCTAGTGAGAAGATGAGGATTTCCATCACCCTCAGACTGTATCTGCATTAAGCTCTGCAGCCAGTCGGCTGCCTGCAGTGAGAGCAGAGAGCTGTGCTCCAGGAAAACTCCCACTGGTGCCATGGCCAGGTTTGTGATCCAGGAACGGCTGCACCATTGTGTTTCCATACACCTGCCCTAGCCCTGCATGGTTGAGCCAAAGGCTGTTCTTCTGCAGGTCTTCTCCAGGCACCTCCCCATCAGATAACCTTAGAGCTTCATCCACCCTCTAATCCCTTCATGGGCCTTTGGCTCTTTCCATCTTCTCCCCTTTTTCCCTGCCCTTTCTTGCCACTTTCTCCTGGCATCCGGGCTGCTCTTTTCACAGTGCACAGAGTAGTTAAAGGTGGGCATGGACAGCTCCAGAGCTGGCTGCAGGGGCTCATCACACATGCTGGGGCATGTCTGCAGGCTGAGCAGCAGGAAAGGGAATAAATCAGCAGCTCCAAGTGGAGCTGGAGGTTTTCACATGGGAGTTTCCTTTGTTTTTAAAGCAAGTCCTGCTGAAGGGGCTGCATTTCAGCCTGTCCACATCCCATTAGTGAGCAACATGGATGTGTTTGTATTTAGTGGTGGCATTAATTGGTGGTGGGAGATGGGGTGAGTGTGAGATCCAGCTCTCCACAGACAAGGTGACTCATCCATTGCCTTTTTTTTGCTGCAGACTCTCTACTGTAGCTCCCTTAGCCTCAGCCTTGCACCTGAGGAACCTCCACAGAGCATCTTGCATGTGCTCATTGCTCCACTGTGGACTTCACTATGGCAAGTGCCTGATGCAAATTCCCTTCCCAGCACACATGATGAGCCTGTTTCTTTGCTGACTGAGGCTGCACTGAAAGGTGAGAGTATTTTAAGTCCTTGGACCAATTTTTCCACCTATGCTGTGGGTTTCATGTAGCACCAGGTCACTCTCCTGTGGCACTGCAGTGGAATTGTTAGTTGTGCACCAGCCCAGAGGATCTAACTGTTGGTGACCCAGGAAAGTCAAAGTCCCCCAGGCTCAGTGCTTGGCATCAGACCAGACCCACAGCCATCTCCAAACAAAGGCAGAGGGAAAGCAGGAGTCATGGGCACCAGTCCAAGAGGTCCTTCACGTGTGTACATCCCACGAGAGTCCATTTCCTGCCTCTTGAACACAAAGCAGCTGGGTTTGGAATTTTTTTTCTTTTTTTTTTTTTTTTTGCCTCCTGTAGCTGAAATTTTGCTGAATGCTTTGTCCTGGATCGGCTGAAAATAGCTCCAGTCAATCTTGACAATTCATTAGCTGGGTTTTGTCGTGAAACTGTTGTTGCTGGGGCTCACACGGGAGGGGAGCAGCTCCAGCAGTGGCAAGAGAGCTGCGTCTGCTGCCGAGAGCCTCCCTGCAGACCACGCCAGGTCGCTGGGGCTCCAGCTTCAGAGGCAAGTTTCATGGGCTGCACTCGCCTGACCCTGGTCCTGGCATTTATTATGTGCTCTTTTGATGCAATCCGAGGCAATTAACTCACTCATTATCCCAATGCCCATCCAAATACCAGAGCAGCGCTTTCCCAGCTTGCCTATGGGTCCCTTTCCTTGGGGAGTCTCCATGGGAGCCGAGGTCGATGCTCTGGCCAGCACCCTTAGCATGGCAGGTTGTGGTGGTGGGGGAGGGGTGTTTTTGAACCATCTTGTTCTCATAGCAATTCAGAGCAGGGGTGAGTGAAGCCAGTGCACACTTTACTTCTGGCCTTCCATTATCACTGTTCAGTTGTGCATCCTGCAGAAGCCTTGCAGCTTCAGCTCTGTGTCTCCCCATTTCCCGCATGAGGAGCGGGGGTTTCATTACCAGCAATGTCCTCTCCCAGCTGCCCTTATATTTATGGCAGTCCTTCTTCTTTATAGCCAATTTTGTAGAGTGCCCAGCAGTTAGCTCAACTGCTTCCTTTCATTTCTGCATTATTGCCAATTTCCTGTTCCACAGACTAAATTTATCACATCTTTAATTGTTTGATAACTCCTAGAACCAGCTTAGACTCACCCTTCCCTATGCCGGCCCAGTTCTTTGTGTGCAGCCTTCATGCTCCCATCCCCAGCACATGTCTTCGTCCCTTCCCTGCACATATCTGCAATGAAGATCCCAGCTTTGGAGCCAGACTCTGCATCTCTTGGGTGTTTTTGGCCTCTTTTCTCTCATTTCAATTTGCCAGTCCCAGCCTAGCTCAGTACTTTAGTCCATTGTCAATTTATCCTGGGAGTCCTTGCAGAGTGTGTGGGTCTGACCGGGGTTCTTCCTCCTGCCAGCAAAGGTGGCATTGTCCTACAGACATTTAGCTCTGAGCTGTGTTCTTCTTGGCTCCTGCCTGTCCCAAAGTGGATGCAGAGCCTCTGACAGGTGTGAACATTCTCTGGTGGGGGTAGGTCCATGGGACCCACTGGCTGACTGCATTTGGGCTGTAAGGTAGGAGAGGAAGGATGCTGTTGTGTCAGTGCTCTGGTCTTTCCAGAAGAGCAGTCCAGCCTGTGCTCCAAGGCTGACAACTGGTCTTTAGACCAGAATGCAACACAATGAGACCATTTTTCAGTTTTGATCCTGAAACCCTCATGATTGCTCATTCTGGGAGCTACCTGGAAGTCTCTGATGACTCTTCTGATATCTGCTGTCCTACATGGCTGAGACAACAAATCCTGGCTGCTGGTTGCATCCTCAGCCTGGCCCAGAAGGGAGATCTGCGGACCAGCTGCTTGGGCTGCTTCATGGTGGGTTCTGCTCCAGCAAAGATTTCCCTCCTGACTGTGGGCTGCCTGAACTTTTCTCGGAAGTTTCCAGTTTTTCTCCTAGATTGCATTTTAGTTGGACTTGCAATGCCTCAAATTATCACTTTGGGTTTGTTTTGGTTATACCAGTGGAGATGGCCATTGGTGGTTTGTACGACTGCTTTTGAATGCCAATGGGTTACCCATTTCAGGGGCTCCAGCTTCATGACTAATAATAAACGGCTCAAAGACACCAGCCATGCATCACGCCAAGACTTTCTGATGAGTAACATCCAAATGACCCAGGCTAATGTCCCGCTGCTCAGCAGCCCGGCCGTGCTATGGCAGCATCACCTCTGTACAGAGCCACAGGACCATTGAACCCTTGCAGGCAGGATCATGGAATCATAGAATGATTTGGGTTGGAAGGGACCTCTAAAGTTCAGCTAGTTCAACCTTTCAAAAATCCCTGACCGCTACAGCATGTGTGTCCATCCATTTGGGACCAGTTTGCTGTCCTTGTCACTTCAGGCAGCTTTTAGTGCTTGAATGAGATGGGTTTCGGTGCTGTGCCCCATTTACACCTAATTGTGTGATATCCTAAAAGCCCAGAGGGGAGCAGCAGGTCCTCAATCGAGGTCCTGCCCCAGCCTCTACAGCCCCCCTGAAGCAGCCCAAACCCTGCAGCGTTGGAGGTCACAGCTCCTTTTTAAGGGTAATTTGGAGCCACAGAATTACCAGGGGGCTTCACGCCTTGCATTGTTAGTGCCTGTCAAATATTTATGAAAAAACAATCCGGGGATAATTAATTCAGCAGCGATGGCAAAGCCCGGCTGAGATTTCTTTGATGGATATGATTAGAGCATGGACAGGGCTCTACCAAGTCCAGAAAAGCGAATCATCAATAATAGATTTGTCAATAGATGCGAACATCACCAGATAAGAGAGTCTTGAGTGCCACCTGGCCAGCACCGCCCCACAGCCACCTGTAGCGAGTGCCCGAGAGATGGGCTCCTGTCTCAGCAAAACAGCCGCTCCCACAGCTCCCAGTGCCTCCTTTCTGTGCTGGAGTCCTGATGGTTATGGTAAGGGACCGGTGAAAGCCACCAGGGCCACTTCACACAGCTGGCCCCACAGAGGACAAAGGGTGAGACACAACCAGCTGCAGGGAGGGAGAGGCTGGGTGTAAAGAGCCCTGGGGGCGCTGGCCATGTGCCATCATTCCTCCGTTTGGTGTCACCGCCGTCCCCAAAGAAGCCCCTGCTCTGGGATCCATGGCACAAAGGCGACCTTGAGCACTTCAAGGGCCGTGCTCTTTCCGTGAATAGCTGCCCCGCTGTGCCCTGCCCGCGGGGTACCCCTGACCCCGGCCCCGCCGCCCAGCAGCTTTTGGCCGGTCTGGGACTGGGGGGTCTCGCGGGGGGCCGTGCACACTGAGCCCATTCAGCCGCCAGAAAGGGGCCCTTGTTCCCTGCAGACAGGCTCCGGGGGCCGGACCAGCTGCAGCGACTCGGGTCCACCCAGGGCAGCAGCAGCCCCGGGCGCTTCGCAGCAGGCTGGCTCCAGGAGGGCTGGCTGATGAGCAACGTTTCCCGCTCCTGGCAGCAGTGAGTAGGGTGCGGATAGGGGTGCAGGAGGGGCCCCACAGCCTCCAGCACCCGCACATCTTCCGTGGCTGGGGCAGGGACGAAGGGTCCCATTTCCAAAGCACTGGGCAGGGATCAGAGCCTGTTGAATCCTGGCAGTCAGGGCACTGACCCGTTCCCCTGGCATATGCCACTCTGGGTGGACATGGAGCAGCACGGTAAGTACTGCAGGCTAGCTCAGGTGGAAGCCAAAGAGATGCTGGGGAAGCTGATGCAGTGATGACCTCATCCCATCCTGCAGCCTCTCCCCGTTGCTTCTCCTGTTGGGACGAATCCCAGCACCCCACTTGCAAGACCCTAAAGCCCCTGTCATGTGGAGCCATGAGTGGAGCACGTTCCATGGGACAAACCCCCATTCGGGGGGGGGGGTGGTGATGCTGAGTTTGACTGGACCTGAGGGGGTCATGCCACCCTGGGCAGGTCTGTCCCTGCTCCCCACAGGCATCGGGGCTCCCCAGCAGCCCAGGTTGGTGGCTCAGGCTGCTTCTCATCCATCTGCTCTCCTGTCACATCCTCGTCTCCCTGATTATTTTAATGAGGATAATGATTCACACCTGGGCAATTCAAACCCGCTAACAATAACAATTTTAATTAGTTTCCACTACAAATCTGAAACGTCGTCATTAACATTTAAAATGCTTGCGATTGACAATTCCATATAAAGCAAGGCCTGGGCGGGCTGGGGGGAGTTGTGGGAGGGGTGGGCAAGGCTCAGGGGTGCAGGTGGGATGAGGGGGTAAGGCCACACACCCACACACTGTGGCCCTGGAGCTGTTTCAGCTCCACTCCAGTTAAGACCCAGCCTATCACAGGGGTGGGTGGCAGGGAAATGCATCACCCCGGGCACTCAGGTGAGGGCAGGCAGGGACCAGCACTTGGCACTTGGTGTCACCTTGACTGCTCACTGTGGCATGTGAGCCTTTGGGGACTCACATGTGCACGCAGACCCATGGCAGGAGACACTCTTCACCCAGGCAGTGATGCACCCCAAGGCAGTGGCACCTTTGTGACAAGCACAGCAGGTCACCATGCCCCATTTCATGCACATGGTGTACCAGGACATGTCCCAGAGGCTCACCCCAGCTCCCCAAGACTCTCTTGAACCTGATAAAGCTTCCCCAAAAAGCTTTGCTACAGACTTCCCACTGCCCTACAGGCATCTGAATCATAGAATCATAGAACCATGGAAAGGTTTGGGTTAGGAGAGACCTTTCAAGCTCACCTAGTCCAATCCCCCTGCAGTGAGCGGGGACATCTGCAACTAGAGCAGCTTGCTCAGAGCCCCAGCTGACCTGACCTTGATCAATTCCAGTGTTAGGGCATCTACAACCTCCCTGGCCAACCTGTGCTCCACACCCCACTGTGCACCCCACAGCAGCCCCCTCCTCCAGGCATACCTGTCCAACCTCAGCAGAGCTCTGACCAAGCAACCCTGCAGAAGATGGGGAAGACCTTGGAGGGGATCAGACTCAGAAGCCAACATTCATCTTACTCACAGAAGTTCTAAGACGGACTGGGGAAGAAGGGGTAGTGCCCTGAAGGTAGATGAAAGGGGTTTTTCATGGGGGTAGGGAAAAAACAGTGCCCTGGAGCACAGAGCAGAGCTGAGCAGGCTCTGGCTGTTGCATTCTACATGCAGATCAGCACATGAGAAATGCTCCCCAGACCAACAAATCTTTCTGACCCAGCCCCTCCAAGCTCACCCCATGGTGCATTTCTTATCCCCAAGGGTCCTTCTTACCCAGGGTACCACTGCAGCTGGTGGGGTAGGGGGAGAGGGACTCTGGGCAGGCTCCTGAAGTGTGTGAAGTGTGGACAACACAGGTCTGGGGCTCCTGAGGTGCTGGGAGCTGAGTGGGGTTAAACAGCTGCAGAAGAGACCTGCTGTTGTCACCCTGCACATGTTTTGGTCCCGTGATCCCTCATCTTTTTCTTGGCATATCTCTGAGTCCTCAGCAGCGTGATATGAGCTAACACAGCCCAGTGTTCCCACTGCCCTTGCATCTGCCTGCGGTCTTTCCTCCACTGGAGGCATCTGTGGCCCTGTTCATTCATGAGCTTTACCCTTGCTTGGCTTGCTCAGGCATGTGTGGCAGGGGACCGCACTCCAAGAAGTTGCTTCAGGCACTACAGAGAACAAGGGGAAAAGACAACACCGATGATGCTTTGGTCCAGCTGCTGCCTCTGAGGTGTGGGGTCTGTGTCCCCTAAGATCCTGGGCTCAGATTTCCCCCAAGACCATCTCTGCCTTTGCAGAGCATAACCCTTCCCTGGCTGCTCCAGCAGCTCCTGGTGCTGATGCTCTCCTGTCCCTGGAGGAAGCTGGAGGAAGAAACGCTTCCACAGTGCCCATCTCAGGCAACCTGTCAGTGATCACATCAATCATTCAGCCAAGCCTGGCCTCACGGGATGTGTTTAGCAGGAGGATCTGGAAAAACGCTGGGTGAGGATGTGGAGCGGCACATGTGAGGCCCGCGTGCGCGTTGGCCCAGCAGCAGGGCAGCGAAATCTTCTCCCGAAGGCAGCAGAAATGAGCAGCAGAGCTGAAACTGCAGTTTCAGGGTGATAAGGAATCAGTGATGGGGGAGTAGCCAGAGCTCCTCTGGCCCAAAATATCCCAGAATCTGGAGTGGTACAGGGTAGAGGAGCTTGAAAGGTGTGGTTACTGGCAGGAGATGTGGCAGCTGCTTGAGGGAGGGTGTCCCACAGCCTGTGCTGACCTTGTTGTCGGACCGGGGACAGGAGGGTGGTCCCTGAGGCTGTTTGATGTCATAGAATCATAGAAACATTT
>VYZU01088354.1:0-19820 GCA_013401355.1 Ceyx cyanopectus | reverse complement strand
AAAACACTGCAAAAATAGCAGCCAGCTGAGAGGCAACATGAAAGCAGAAGCATGCCCCAAATCCAAACCCTCGTGGGATTTACTGAGTATAAATAGAGTAGCAGGAAGAGAACTGAGGTGCCCCAAGCACTCCTGTATCATTGCTATTGTCTGCCACGATGCACATTTATTTATCCCACATAGCACAGGAGCTTTAATAGAGGGAATGAGACCATCTTCAGCCTGCACACAGCACTTAATCCCAGGTTCAAATCACTTCAGAAGGATGAGAAAAGTTAAATCCTTCCCACGGTCACCATAAAGTCTGAGTTATAATTAGTAGGTGAATGATTAAAACAGGAATGGAACAGAGGCAGACAGACATGCCAGCACTTCCAGAGATGCTCCAAGGGAAGCCAGAGCCTACATCAGTCACAGAGAAGCTGGGCAGTTTATCACCCCAACTCAAACCCTGAAGCATTTGGGGAGCCACTGTGACACTGTTCAGCAGCTTTAGGACTGGCAGGGGGGGCAGCAAGACACAAATCCAAATGCTGGGCCAGGGAGGTGGGTCCTTCACTCCAGATCCATGAGAACACAGCTCCTGGACAAGAGTTCATGGAACAGAGGCAGTGCCTGCTGCAGCCTGGGATGGAACCAGGGCTTCTGTGCTCTCATGAGTGTTTGGGGGTGAGCAGCTCAGTGCTGAATGTTGTGCCAGGCAAGTGTCTCTGCTGGGAAGTCTGTCAAGACCAATAAGGTTTCACCAGGAGGAATCTGACCTGCTGCTACAATTCAAGGAGTTTCAGGACTCAGGGAAGTGGAGGAGAACGTGCTCACTGCTCCAAGGATGGTCTAAGGATTCGTTTTCCAAGGCCATTCATTAACAGATTCTTTTCACACCCATGAGTGTCACACTCCTGTAAATGCTGCCTCATCTGTTTTGAAGCTCAGAAGGTGACCAGCTCCTACTTAAACGAATGAAAACACTCAGATGAATGAAAACAATGTTCTTTTCTAATCAGATTTGAAGGAGATCACTAATCAGCAGTTTTGGAATCAAGAACAGTAGCCAGCTAATCCACAGGCTGGGTACCTCACCTGCCCTTTTTCCTTCTCCCTGCCCCTGTCCCCATGGCTGCTGGAATGTTGGGCTGGCATTTATTCAAGCTACTAAAGCATTTTTATGCAGATCAAGGGAAAACACCTGAACAGCACCAAAGCAAAGAGCAGATGCCTGCAGTTTATTTTCCTTGATTGAATGTCAATGTAATTTACATGAGGTCCTCTTGTACTCAAGTGATCACATTAGGGAGCCTGGGCCTGTGGTGGAGCAGGACAGACACTGGAGGAACAGAAGCTTCCAGAGAAAAAAGTGGAGATGGAATTCCACTCTTCCAGGACTGGAAAGGACACGATGGATTCTTTTTGTGTTACCTTCACAGCCTTCCAAGATAGCTCACCTGAGGCAGCACTTTCAATTTCTGCTTTAAGTCCAGGTTCTTTAAGGCATTTGGCCTTAAAACTCTCTTATCTAAGTATCTCTGAGGGTTAATATTTTGGCTTCTCTGGGAGGTGAGCTGCACTGTCAGTTGTTTAATCCATTTTGATGGACAGCTGCTCATCAGCCACTGCAGTCACAGATCCCCAAAGGCAGCAGGGACAAGCTCTGTTTCCCCCTCCTAACTCTTCTAGCACCACGTTCCCAAGGCACTGGAGATAGATCCTCATCATCCTCACTGACCTCCCATGCTGGCTCAGCCTCTCCAGGAGGCAGTGGGTTGGGATCACACTGACTTTACAGCCCTGTGGTAACTCTCCTCTGTGCAGCTGCAAGTGTGGCAGCCGTGACAGGACCAGCTCCAGAGCTGCTGCAGCCTCATCTCCAGGAGGTGGGTGTGCAGGGCAGGGAACTTCCCAGTGCAAACCCAGTGTGAACCAAGGGACCCCAGCACACTGGAGCTGTGAGAGATGACCCTCCTGGGCAGAAATGTGCTGCAGTGGCCACAGGGCAGTGACCACTGAGCTGCTTCTGCCTCTCTGGGTCACTCCTATCGCTAAATACAGGGAGAAATGGGTGCCTTTGAGGGCAAGGAAAAAAGGACAAGGAACAGAGTATTTTGTTTGTTCAGAGCCCAGAACAACTTTCATTTACTCTGGCACCAGCAGGCTCCCTAGGAACATGCACTCATTTAGGTGAAAGAGAAAAAAAAGAGTAATTCATCAACTTTTCCATTAAATCTGACTTACTGGCTGTCCAGGCCTTTGCCATTCAAATGTTTTCCCCTCCCCATCTCAGAGCTTTTACTCTCAAGCCCACGTTCAGGAGAGAGCTTTTACTCTCACAAACATATATATTCCTGTGTATATTGACATCATCCATGCTTCATCACAGGCTCTGCACATTATTTCTTTATCTTTAGTCAGAGTGGTCATTAAAAAGCCTCTTAACAGGCTCTTTAAGCTTATTAAAAGCTGTGTTAGAACACAATTTATACTGACTGGTCAGACAGGTGCTCATTTGAGCCTGGACAAATCTAACCTGCCGAAGAGGTTTTCACCCTGAATTCACTTAGGTATGGTGGTGACAGTGGCCTTAGAGAAAAGCTGGATTCAGATCTGCCTCGTCTGGTCCCCTTAGTTTTGAGGGTTTTCTTTAGTATTTCACAAATGAACTCCTGTGAAATATTTTAAGACATCAGGGTTTTTAATAGGATGAGCAACCTTCCCCCTAAAGGAATCATTTTGGGTCAATGTGAATGGAATTTTTTTCAGTCAGTGAACTGAAAAATCAATTATTCCAACAGCCACTGCTGTGAGCAGCTCAAGGGCAATGCAGAGCAGGAGACAAAGTGGGAAAGGACTGATCCTGCCGTCACCATTCCCAGTGCAGGGCTACCCATGGTTTGCCAACAGGTTCCCTGGTACAGCTCTCAGCTGGGTCACATCTTTGCTCAAATATGGCTAGGGTTGGTGTCAAAAAAAAGAGAAAACGACATAAAAATAACAAAACTACACGAGGAGAATGAAAGCAGCAGTGGCGGGAAGCTGAGGAGCAGCTAAACCCATTCCCATGGTCCCTCTAAATTAGATGTTGAGAAAAAAAAATATGAATGTCCTTTCCAAATCCTTGTCATGGGATCATGGCACAGGAAGGCTGAGGGGATCTCCCCAAAGCTCTGCTGGAAGGCTGGGTGTCAGGGGGTGGGCTCAGCCCCTCTCCAGTGGTGCCCAGTAAGACACACCCTTGACTCTGGACTGGAGGAGGAAGCTCAGGGGGGTTTTGGAGTCTCCATCCCTGGAGAGCTCCCTGCCATCCCCTGCCCTCCTGGGATGCTGCAGCCCGACAGAAATGTGCTTTTTATTGCTCAGCAGAGCTCCAAGGCTTTGCCAGAACTACAAAAAAGTGTGGGGAGAAATGAAAAACTCTTTCTGGTTCTTTCCAGGGTGCTCACTCCTGCATTTGCATGCGCTCTGTGCACCTCCAGTTTCATTATTTTCATTATTTTCCCTGTTTCTCTGACTCTCTCATACGGCAGCAGCAGAATGAAAATGGTGATTTTCAAGCCCTGAGAATTTGCAGAGCAATCACAGAGCAGGAATTTGATCAGATACAACTTTTGGTGCTAGTTTTTTGTAAATGAATATATATTCAAGCGATAGGAATTCTTTAAATCCTCCTGCTCCCATAATCTGTATTTCTGATTATCTTTTGCAGAAGTACGAGCTTGAATTTTTCAAAGCAAAACCTCATTTTCTTTTCTGCAAAGCTTTGCAACATGCGTTTTGTGAATTGCCCACTGATGTTGAGATGGGGATTTATTTATATGGCATTGCTAAGTTCTGAGAGGGACTTGATTTTGCTCTTTCAACGGCCCATAGAGCTTGTCTGGCACAGTTCAGCAGAAGCATTTCAGCAGAGGTTTAATCCTCAGCAAGCAAAGCACATAAATGTGGAGTTCAGATGAGTGACCATCCTATCCCACTTCAAAACACCAGCAGCCCAGGGATTTTCAGAAAGGCAATCTATTTCATTTAATAATATTAATAATAAAAATAAATCCTATTTCCCTGATCTTTTAGATCCTGTAAAAGTCAAAACTCCTTTTATCTAACTATTGCCTCAGAATTAAAAAACAGCTTTGGTGGTTTTGACAACAAAATCTATTTATGAAGAGTTTCATACTCAAACCTGTGAGACTCCAAGGTGAGAAATCGTTTCAGTCGGTGCTTTTTTTTCCTGCTGAAAGCACTGTAGTGGTTAAGAATAGTTTTGGAATTAAAACTATTTTTCGACACTGATTTGAATAGTTAAAAAAAAATGGTAAGGGCAAAAATAGCAATACCTAGGACAATTGTTAAAACAATTCAAATTAAACCACAGTAGCTCCTGTGCCAAGACAAGCCCCACTAGTCTGAATATTGGAACAGAGCACTGCTAATGGAAATTGATGAGAAATTATCACACAGCATTGCAAATGAAAATATTATTAATTAACTGCATGAGAAAACAGCATCCTGAAGCACATGGGGGTGTTTTCTGAAAACTTCATTACTGATGCTAAAGGCTGGAAACTTGAGAAAAAAAAGTTCTAATTTCTCTCCTAAAATCCATACAAACCACCAACTGAATTGATGAACATGAATTAGGAAAGCCCTCAAAGCAGGATGATTCAGCCTGAGCTGCCCATGCTCTATAGTGTCTCCATCTGCAATACAAAATGATGAGAGGGGACTGTCTGAAACAAAAAACCCTCTGTGATCATGAAAATAAAAAATTCTCTTATTACAGGGCAGACTTTAATACCATGATCATGTAGTTACTAATACTACTAAATTAATTAATACTGAATTTCAGTGTTTCACAGCTTTCAAAAGGTAAGTTTGCAGTTTCTTCTGTAAGTAATTATATATCTGAGACAATACCCTCTGTTAATAGGAACACTTTCCTAACAGATTTTAAATTGAACTTAGCTGCACAAAAACAAGTGTGGAGGAAAAGTAATGGCGAGTGAAGGGAAAATTAAAAGCCTGCCTAGATCACTCACTGAAAGATTAATATATTTCTTAGATTGTCTCCTACTGTATTAGCAAAAACCTTGACAGAAGCACTAGCCAGCCAAACAGGGATATTATTACCAGTCATCAACTAAAATGGAACAATTATTAAAATATTAGCTCCTAATTCTGACATTTTCAATTCCTCCACAGAAGAATATGTTCTGGCATTCCAAGACTCAAAACTTTTAAACTAGATACTGTGCTGTGCATCCCACCTTGCCTTCCCCCCAAAAAAAGAGAGATGAAATAAACCAATCATCCAAAAAACCCAATAAAAATCCTCTCAACCTCTCTCTATCAGTGGCCCACAAGGCTCCTCACTTCCAATTTATTAACATCTCCTGCTATGGCCAAGGTCACCCGGGGTGCTGAAAATGTGAAATCTCTTCTCAGCCAGGCAGGGAGAAAATATCAAAATATCACCCTGCCAAGCCTGTGCTGTTGCTGAGAGAATCCCTGTCAGGAGGGACAACCTTTTTTCAACCTGGGGAAAGGAAGCCAGCAGCCTCCCCCTGTGGAACCAGCAGCCTCTCCCTGGAACCAGCAGCCCCTCCCTGGCCTCTTCCTCTGGTTTTTGCTGAGGAAAGGCAATGCTGAGCTGGCTGGTGCAGGGCTTTGGTAGTTCTCCTTGTTCTGGGTTTACACCATGAGGAATTCCTCCCTCCTGCCTTGCCAACATTGCTAGCATCACCCACCCTGCCACCAGAAATGGCTAATCCACTTCAGCAGCAGCTGCATTAAAGTTCAGTCTTATTTTTTCATCCTCTGCAAGAGGAAGGGGGTCAGGATAAGGACCTTCCAGAGAATATTTGCAAACTATTCCTGTGAGCAGGCTAGGATGGCAATTCACAGCTAGGAAGATGGGAATGGGGGAAAAAAAAACCCATAAATTCTTAAGAAAACATTATAGCACATAGATTAAAAAGGTTATTGCTTGGAAGATTGAAGAGATTTAAATGAAAGTGGCTGAGGCAGAATAAAATGAATATCCCTAAGAAATGAGACTGTGGGAGGAGGGTTGAAGTGCTGAGCTGGCAGGAGATCAGCAGTGCCAGCTCCCTGAGGAGCAGGGACAATGCAGCAAGGAAGGGCAGGGGATGGATGGATGGATAGATGGGTGGGTGGGTGGGTGGATGGATGGATGGATGGATGGATGGATGGATGGATGGGTGGCAGGCTGCACACTGGCCATTCAGTGGAAAGCTTGTTCCAGAGACCAGCCTGATTATCCCAGCCATGGGTGCTGCAAAGGAGCTGTGGAATTCACTCGGGACCCACCTGGATCTGTTCCTGGGTGACTGGGTCTAGGTGCCTCTGGCAGGGGGGTTGGACAGGATGATCTTCGAGGTCCCTTCAACCCCTCACATCTGTGAATCCACCTGTCAGGGAAGCAGTGGGAACCCCATTCCACCCTGTTGTCACTTCACCCACATCACTCTTACTTAGCAAGGAATGCCACCAGAGATATGTTTCAGAAAACAGATTATTCTCTGAAAATAGACCTGGTTGATTTAACTTTCCCAGCAGAGGTGGATATGCACCTATTGGCAGATACCAATCCCATTTTCCCATGGGTTTCACTGCAAAACTTAGGTGATGAATGGAATTGATGGAATTATTTCTCCAACTCTTTTGCATCCTAACTCCCAGAATCCAACTATTTTCCCCCAACATCATCACTCTTCCCAGACTGTGGGCAAGGCAGTGATCACACCGAGGGAGATTTCCCTAGGAACAGGGCTGGGTGCACAGTGCAGTGTGATGGGAGAGAAGCACTGAATCCCTGCAGTCAGCAGCAGGCTCTGGGGTGCTGGAAGGGGTTAGAGGGCAGAGCAGAAATCAACATCATCCAGGCAGGAAAAACGAGGAGAGCTCACACTTCAGGGGGATGAAATGCTAGCAAGTGAAACTTTTACTCTCTTTCTAATACTAGGAAGGTGCTGAAGGATAAATGGTTTTCAGAGCCCCTCTGCAGCCTGCCTGGCACACTGTGCTCCTCAGAAGGCCAATCAGATAACCCTGGAGGGAACTGGGAATCTGTCATGCCAGCCAGTAAGGTTTATTTTTGAATTGGCCTGGCAATCACCATGCACAATACATTTCCACAATAGGTGTTAGGTGTTCTGCTGAGATGCACTGCTGGAGATGGGAGGCTTCAGTGCACAGAAAAGAACTATCTAGATGGACAGGGACAAAAAAAGTCACTGCTGATTTTGGAATAATCACAGCACTGGTCCACGAGATGCTAAGAATCAGCAGTTTGTGTGGATTTTATTAGCAATGGGCTTCTCTTACTGGAGCTGGAGAAAAATCATCTAAATAGAGAACAGACAGCCCTTCAAATTGCTAATAATTGCCAACTGGGCGCCTCTATTTCCAGGGATAGCTCCTGGATTTGCTTCCTGCTGACACCCTGTGCTTGCCAGGGAGGGAAGCAGGGCAACGTGGGATTCCCAGGGGCCTGCTCAGATGCAGGAGGGAAAAGGAGGAGGTTTGTGTTCTTAGAAGTGAATTTACACTGCTCAGCTCCTGGCTGCTCCCAGAACATAGCAGGAGCAGTGTGAGGGTGGATGGAAGCCTCTGCTGGGCTCTGTTAGCTCCCCCAACAAGGAGGAAAAGGGAATTATTCAGCAGCAGCACTGATGCTGGTAACCAGCCTGAGCATGTGGCTGTGCAGGACAGATTCTCCCACACACACTGGGGAGCTTGAGGAAAAAAAAGCAGGTAATTGTTTCTGACAAAGGTCTGAACAACTGAAGGAGAATAATTTGAGGATGACTCTGAAAATATAACACAGAGGCTGTCTGGTGCACTTCAGAGAACTAATAATGGAAAGGGAAACACTCTGAGGTTGGCTTAACACCTTTCAGGAATTCCCTGCAGTACTAAATACCTGCCTCACTAAGTGCTACCAATTATTGGCAACATTTACTTCAAGAAGCAGATAAAGCTTTTTTTCTTTTCCTTCCTTCCAGGGAACACAGAACTGTCTAGTGTTAATAAAGCCTGGAAACTTAGAGCCAAAATGAATTTTAAAAGAAATCTAAACATGTCAAGGTAGACAAATAGACAGAAAACAATATTATTTGGTTCTGGGGGCGTGTGTGATTTCATCCGTAGATGCCACATGGGAAAAGGGCAGTTAAATGCAGTTTAAAATCCCAAATAAAGCCCAGTCAGTATGCCCTGATCAGAATCATCTGGCTACTGCACCAATCCAAGTGGCTCATTCCTGTACATGGATGATTTAGGAATTAAGCTCCTCATTTCACTAATGACAGCAAATACCCCTATACTTCATATCCCTTCCAAATATTTAGTCTCTGAAATCATAAGGCTCATTTCCTCCAAAAGCAGAGCAGGGAGAAGGATCAGAAATCCTAAGCAGTTATTCTGATTTTTTTTTTTCATCACCACTGTAGGACTTTGGCACCCAGATGAATTAGCTGTGTGAGGCCAGAGCTGAGTGAGAGCAGCAGGGCATGCATCCCAATGAGATGCTCTCCTCACTACTTTCAATCAGATAGGAGAGTGTGATACACTTGATTTTGAGCACCCCAGTTGTGGCAGTGTTCAGAGACCTTGCTGTAGAGACCCAGCCCTACTCACAGTGCCTGCTCTTCAGTATGCTCCAAATATTCAGGACCTTGAATATGCCCATGGCTCCAGCCACCAGAAATGGAGTGAAAATCAGTGAAAAACAGTGTTCTGAGATGCCCCAGTGTAGAATGTGCTGAGCTCATCTTAGCTCCCAGCTGGGATGTTTTTATACTAAAACACACCACAAAGATAAAAGATATGCAAAGATAAGACCATGTAAATTTTCTGCTAGCAATTGTTGCTCTGCAATTTTGCTTTTAGATTATCCAAAATGAAATAGGTCCTCACAGTAAAATGTCAAATGGCATTTGTCCTGTAAGAGAGATGGAATTGCTGGCATAAAGAGAAGCACTCAGAGCCCCTTTGTAACTGCTCCAGAGCAGTACAGCTCTCTGCATCTGCACTGCCAGTTACTGAAACCAGAGGGGATGTGCAGAATGACCACCTACTCTGACTCGGGTGACTTCCAAACAGCATTTAAGCAGCATAAATGGTCAGAAGGGATGGAGAGAGCTGGTGAGAAGGGAAAGAAACAACCTGAAGTACAGCAGAGCCAGGGTTTCAAGTTCATTTCCACTGCTGCACAAAATCCTATCTCAGAGAACAGCTACAGTTGGGATTCAGGGTTATTATCAATGATGTGCACCTGATTACAGTGAAATTAGAGTTCTAAGGCTATTGTGTATTGCAATGACTTCTACATCTTTCAGCTTTGAAACTGAAATGAGGAGTCTTCTTAACTAGGCTAACAGGATTGACACCCCATCTGTACTAAAGGCAAAATTATTGCCACTGAGCAAGACAAACAAGTGTGAGGTCATGTATAGGGAGGATATACTTTTTAACAGACCACAAACATACATTAAAATTTCAATGTATGCTTTATGGAGGTGGAAGGAATTCAGAGAGGAGCAAATAACTCTAGAGTAATTGGAATAACTTCCCTAATTTCTAAGAGAGGTTGCAGATCCCAAAGCCAGCAGATTGTATTACACTCCAAATCCACAGAATTACATCTGGATTACAAGGGGAAGGAGAGAAAATCCTCTCTGCTGTGCTCTGACCATCACCCAAGCCATTAGAGGAAGGCAGAATATGAAGCAGAATGTTAAGGAAGTGCTGTGGTTTTGAAAGGCCCTGACAAGCAGTAATGGCTGGAAAATGAACTTTAATTTCACCCTTATGTGTGAAACTGCTCCTCCTCCACGAGCACCATGTCATCGTGGGTGCATAACACACTGGAGTCTACAGAAAGATCTAACCCATAGAGGTTCTAACCTCTGGGAAGATAGAAAATTCAAAGTAATATTTCCACAATCACTGCCTTGTATCCCCACCCAGCTGCTGGGAGGAGAAAAGGAAGATGCTGGTGTGCAAAGTCTTCACAAAAAGACACCGAGTGCACAGAAATTTCCTTTTGGGGTCCAGCACACTTGCTTGCAAAATGCAACCAGATTCAGATGGCCTCAGACCACAGCAGTGCAGCTTCCAGCAGAGATACTGAGCAGCTGCTTATGGTGCCCTTGACTATTTTAGCTTTGTTTATTTAAAATTGCAGCCATGAAACAAGACTGTGTCGTTTTAAGAGCAGAGAGGCTTTTAAAGGGAAGTACCAAGGGCCCGCTCTTGAAAGATTATTGTGTTGTGCTTCTGAGCTCAGGAGAAAAGAAAATGGAAGTGATTTTATTATTAAAATTCATTGTCTTACTCACACTGCCTACAAATGTTTGTCTTTTATTTACACTACCCTCAAGGAGATTAATGTGTTGCTCGGATTGTAGGAGGTGAGCTAAGAGCTTCATCTTCAGCATCCTGGGAAAGCTGCACATCTCCTTGAGCACTGGCTCTTCCACAGGTGAGACACACAAAGAAAGAAAGCACTAACTTGCTCTCAGAAAGGTATTGAGGTGTTAATGGTGTAATTAAGGTGGGGTTTTGTATTAGAGCCCCAAAAGATCACGGTAGAGAAAGATTTAGTACAATTAAAAAGACTGCTTGAATCCTATCCTTCCTTAGTGCATAGATGGGATGAAGAGAGAGATGAGATTGGGATGAAGAGAAAGAGATGAGATGGGGATGAAGAGAGAGAGATGGGGATGAATCCACCAAAACTGATATACTGGGGCTAGTTCTACACGTCTGTTTTCAGCCCCCAATTCCCAGATAAAGGAGTGAGCCTTACTGTTGAAACTGCCACATCCACAGCATCCTGATTTATCACCTCCTTGGGGAGGGATGTCCTGACTAGAGATGAAAAGAACTCCACAAAACCCAAACCACAGAGTCACTGGAGCTTCTGCCCCTGGGTAAATCCCATCAACTGGCCACAATGGGAGGCTTCTCCACCTTACCTGTCCTTTCCCTCTCTGCTTTTTGGCCCTGTTGTGCTGTATCTCTGTGCACTCTCTAGTGCTGGAGGCAGCTAAAAGCACAGTGCTCAGCACTGACAGCCTTCAGAGTGGCAAGCAGCCCACGTGCTGTGCCTGAGCCAGAAACAAACCACATCTCCAGGCTTTGCTGCTCACTTTGTTCTGCTCCCTTCTGCCTGGGCACTGTCTCCAACAAAGCACCCACAACAGCTCCAAGGAGCTGTGCCTGGTTCTGCAGCCCCCCTCCAGCACTTACCACCCTCAGCACCCCCTAAAGACTGCCAGCCTAGAGTCTCCAACAGCAGAGACACCCTCTCTAGAAAGACTCTGAGCTCACAGGAAAGGGAAGACTGGCTGCTAATGTGACATTTTTATTAATCCTTTGTAAGCCTGAGTGGATTCTCTGCCCCACAGCTTGTCTCCACATCAAAACACCAGCTCTGAATCTCTGCTACCCACCAAATGCTGCACCACACTTGGAGTGACAAAGCAACTGAAGCCCTTCAGCTCCTATTTTCCCAGCAAGGTTGTTGGAAAGGCACTGTCAGGAGCAGGCAGGTAGGCTGTCTAGACATTTGTGTGTGGAGGGAGCAGCCCTGAGTGTGTCTCTGGAGCTGGCCCATGGCTGCTCCAGCTGCCACAGCCCCCTGGGCTTAGCCAGCATCACAGCACCTCCAGCTGGAGGGGGTTTAGAGCTCTTCAGGTAACTGCAGAATTGATAAGGACTAAGTCATCCTTCCCCAGACAGAGTGGGGGGGGATAAAATAAATAAATAGAGAAGTGTTTCCTACCTACCCCCTTTCTCTGAGGGGAGGATTTGTCCCACTCAGTTTTATTTCTGTCCTGTCTGACAGCTGAAACATTCCATGACAAATGCTATTTGGAGAGTGTGGTCTTTAAAATACCTCACAGCTTATGATTATTAGCTATAAAATGTCAGCTCCAGAGTTAATATGCCTATGCAGTGCCCCCTTCAAGGTCAGAAGACAATCAAACTTCCCAGCACCGGGTTCTGTTTGGCAATAAACTGAATTTCTGGCTGCTGGGATGTATTGCTCCAGATAACATGGAGTGTTTGCCCTCAGGTCAGTTCATCTTCCTGCTAGCTTAGGAACACAGAAATATTAGGGATGGAAAATGTTAAAATTAGGTTTTACGTGAAGCTGTTACCAGGCAAAGAAAGTACCCTGGGATTCCAGTGGAAGGGCCTGTGTGGGCACAGAGCAGTCTGTGCAAAGAATGGATCTCTCAGGGGGGAAAACCTTTTCCAGAGACCACAAACAGATTCCCATAAACTTCCCATCCTCCCAATGCTGACAAGTACACATATAGCATGAGTTTGTAAAGGACGTGTGAATTGGATCACAAGGATTGTTCACCCTCAGGACCTTGTGAAATCTCCTAGCAAAATGTGTGTTAGTGTATTTATTTCTATATTTATTTGGCCATTGATATTTTTTAATACACTTATGATTAAAAAATGGCATTATATCTTTACCATAATTAAATCACCAAGGTCAGCACATACTACATAAACAGGTTTAAATTCTAATATTCTAAAGCATACAATACAGTAGGAAGAAATTATCTTTTTTAGACATCCAAGGCCTCAGAAAAAAAAAAAAAAAAGCCTTTTCTCCATTCTGCCTTTAACTGTGTATGTGGTTGTAAGAGAAAATAATCCATTGTTGGCAATGGCAAACAGAACAGAATAATCTATTATCCTGATCAAGTGATCTCTCTGAATGATTCTGGCTCAGAGCTTTACATCTTGCTGTTATTTCTGTAGCAGCAAACAACTGTGCCTTCTCATTTTCTGTATCTTCACTTCTCAATGAGAAAAGAAAAGTTTCAAGGCTTGTGCTCATAAAATTACACGTTAGGTTTTTATATCCCAGCTCATTTGCATGTTGTGTTACATCTGACAGACCACTCTGGGTATTTCAGGACCCTCTTGTCCCAAAGCTGCTGTAAACTTTATGGCTGCCGGTGGTGTGTGCACTGATCCAGGCAAAACCACTCCTCCAGTCAGGGTGTAAAGAGCTTTTTGGAAGTGACAGGACAGGGAACAACCCTTTCAGAGATGCAGAGCCACAGAGGGGTGGCAGGAGTGAGCCCTGGCTCTGCAAGGGACTCCCACAGCTCCCAGGAGTGCTCTGGAGTTTCCTTCTAATCCACATTATTAGCACCACACACCTGAGAAACTGCAGCTAAATTATTTTCACTGATATATATATATATTAGTGAAAATATATTTTTTTCATATATATATTATTATATATTATATATATTATATATATATATGCTGCCTCTATGCAGACTGGGGGAGGAATCTGTGATGAGCAGAAAGGAAGGAAAATAGGGGATCCAGTCCTTGTGCACCAACTGCTACCTTCCTAAGAGAGCAGCAAACACCCCATGGTATAAATGCTTTAAAGTAAAATTCATTAATCGCTCAAATTGCAGCACTATGAGTATTTTTCAGTTCATAATCAGACAGAGCTTTTCTCTCCTTGCTTGAGACAACACTATGGGTTGAANGTGTATGTGGTTGTAAGAGAAAATAATCCATTGTTGGCAATGGCAAACAGAACAGAATAATCTATTATCCCGATCAAGTGATCTCTCTGAATGATTCTGGCTCAGAGTTTTACATCTTGCTGTTATTTCTGTAGCAGCAAACAACTGTGCCTTCTCATTTTCTGTATCTTCACTTCTCAATGAGAAAAGAAAAGTTTCAAGGCTTGTGCTCATAAAATTACACGTTAGGTTTTTATATCCCAGCTCATTTGCATGTTGTGTTACATCTGACAGACCACTCTGGGTATTTCAGGACCCTCTTGTCCCAAAGCTGCTGTAAACTTTATGGCTGCTGGTGGTGTGTGCACTGATCCAGGCAAAACCACTCCTCCAGTCAGGGTGTAAAGAGCTTTTTGGAAGTGACAGGACAGGGAACAACCCTTTCAGAGATGCAGAGCCACAGAGGGGTGGCAGGAGTGAGCCCTGGCTCTGCAAGGGACTCCCACAGCTCCCAGGAGTGCTCTGGAGTTTCCTTCTAATCCACATTATTAGCACCACACACCTGAGAAACTGCAGCTAAATTATTTTCACTGATATATATATATATTAGTGAAAATATATTTTTTTCATATATATATTATTATATATTATATATATTATATATATATATGCTGCCTCTATGCAGACTGGGGGAGGAATCTGTGATGAGCAGAAAGGAAGGAAAATAGGAGATCCAGTCCTTGTGCACCAACTGCTACCTTCCTAAGAGAGCAGCAAACACCCCATGGTATAAATGCTTTAAAGTAAAATTCATTAATCACTCAAATTGCAGCACTATGAGTATTTTTCAGTTCATAATCAGACAGAGCTTTTCTCTCCTTGCTTGAGACAACACTATGGGTTGAAGTGAGTGGCAGGGGTGCAAAGGGAAAACAGAGAAGCAGGCTTTGATGCCATTTGGAATGAACATAAACTTGTCTCCTGGCATCAGTGCAGTGGGGAATTTCATGTCCCCATATGCTTATTCTCCTGGCTGGAGCCCGTGGAACAGATGCACAACACATGGGAAAGGAAGAAAATAATACTAAGATAATAACATTAAAGCCAGAATGCAAAGGAGAGAATTTCAGGAATCACTAAAGCCAGTACCTCCCAGAATATGTACTTTGGGTTATTTCTGCTTCCAAAAAAAAAAAAGAGAAAGAAAAAGAACCCCAACCCCACCAACCCTCCTGTAGGAGGTTTGCTTTCTGGAGAGAGCTCTGCTGCTCTGCAGCAATGCATCCATGGAGAGAAGCTGAGTGCCACTCAGGCTTTTGGTTTTTCCCGACTGAAAATGACTGGAACACAGAGTCTGTTTTCCACTGAAAAGACATTAAATCTTCATTTTGGGATACTATTGAACAGTCAGAAGAAGGACAGCTTCTCTGGGAATATCACTTCCTCACTGCCTCTGACAACAAGCCTGGATTTGACAAGTGCGCTTGATAGCAAAAATAGAGTTTCCAGCTAATAATAAGCTCCAGTAAATCCAGCAACTGTGACCTTCCAAAGCTCCATCAGCTGCAGATCTCCACAGCTCTGCTCAGACCAGAACATGTCTCCTTCAAGAGCATCTGTCTATTCTAAGGGATCCCTAAGCATTTCATCAGTGCCAAGCAAATTAAAATCATGGAAGAATTTCTCTTCACCTTCACTGGCAGGTACTTAACTACTCTCAGCTGCTGATTCCACCTCAGCCAGAGAGATTTGTGGGAATTATGTGTTGTTTTATCAGTTTGGTTAATCAAATTAAGCTACCAGAGCCTCTATGGACAGAGAGAAACTTAAAAGAGGGGGAATGTGGTGGCAGGGAAGGAAGGTTGCCCAATTTAAAGATAAAAAGAAAGGAGGAAGGTGGAGGCCATGGCAGAGCATCCTGTGGTAAGATACAAGCTGGGCATGAAATGCACTGAATTCACTGAATTTCTGTGTGTTCTCACTGAATTTAGCTCCCCTTTCAACCCTCTTCTGGCCTCTCCTTGTTTACACCCAGCCAACTGGTGTTCACAATCCAAACCTTACTACTCTTCAGTATCAGGTGCAAAGCAGTGTAAAAAGCTTCACTTTCTGCATGCACATTAACATTCAAAATGCATCTGAGTGGCCAGACAGCTCCTGAAATATCTGTTTGTGCCCTTGGTAGGAAGGTGCAGAAGTTCTGCTGTGAATCTGCAACCTGAACATGTTGGTGGTAAATACACCCATATTTAGCTGGCATTTCTACAGCATCTAAGTTCTTGCAGACTGCCTACCAAAAAAAAAAAAAAGTGGGTTTTTTTTTGTTTCCAGACTGAAGAGAAAGTCAAAGCTCGTGAACCACATAAACCAAGAATGTCTGATGAAGGAATCAAGTAAAACTCCCATCTCCCACAGCCAAAGCCTGTAACTCAGACAATCTTCTGCAGACAACTGTGAAGATTGACTTTCTGGAAATCTCGTGCTAGGAAAAGCTGCAGCTCAGGATTTTAGTGATTTTGAGCTCAGTTCAATTCCCAGCTGAGGGATGTTCTAGAAGGAGCTCCAGAGAGGCTGAGACTCTCAAACCTGCTTTCAGCAGCAGGCATGCCAAGGCAAGGCACTGCTCAGTTTCCAGCTGACAGTTTTACCTCCTCTAGGGCTGTGCCTCAAGTTCTGAGTTCTTGTGAAGCAGGACAGGCATGAAGTTTAGTTAAAGTTTAGGGCCTGTCTTGAAAGACAGATATAACAGAAATAGAATCCATAATGAGAATAAAAAATCCCTGATCCTCAGGGGATTCACCTTCAACCAAAACTCAGCTGTGGAGTAGGAACAGCTTTACATTTCTTTGAGCTCATTTGCATCTTAGCAGTGAGATTCTGCCCGAGAATAATTAGCATAAGATACTTTAGAAAATGAAAATGGTTTCTAAGAGGTTGTTCTGCTCTCCCTGGATGATTCAAAGGGACGTTCTGCTCACTCTCACTCCTTGGTGGCAGGGTTTAGCTCTTTCCATTGGGGAGGATTATGCTTTCCAAACAAAAATGGTCACTGTTTTTCTTCATTTGTGTCTGTGGAGAGAATGTTTTGGTCCCATCTGACAGCTGAAGTCTGTGCATGGAACTCAGGAACATACGTTCACACACGGAAGGAAATCCTTCCACGTAGAAGGATTTTTGTTCACTTTGCTTCCTTTATTTCTCTGTATCAGAGACAAAACTGATCTCTGATTAAACAAACTGCTCCATCACCCTGAGCCTCTCCCAGGGTGGCTGCAAGGAAACCAGGGAGCCTTGGAACACTCCCTGCAGCAGAGCATTGCTGAAGCACTTTCAGAACTAGATGAAGATTTTTGTTCCTGTGAAAGCACCGAAAAGATTGAAATCAACAGGCATGAATATTAATGAATTTAAAACAACAGAGGCAGTCCAGCTGCTGGAATGATCATTGGGATGGGGAATGGGAAAACAAGATCCACATACTAATTTCTGTTCTCAGCCCGAGGAACCCAAGGAAACTTCAGCTCCCTGAACATCAGCCAGCCTGGGGCCTGTGTCTCCCGAAGAGGACAGGGATGTATCTTGCTGTCTGAGACACCTGGCCTTCAAAAATTAGGTTTTTCTGCCTGATCAGAGTGCAAGATTGCCAAGAGAACTGCAGAGGGTGTGTTGTTGTTCAGGCTGGGGTGATGGAAAAGTGACCCTGCAGGTGAAGGGAAATGTGTCTCTGGAGGTCAGAGAGCTCTCTGGAAGGTGGGGTGGCCGATTCACCCCCCAAAGCATGGCTCATTATCCTAAGGAATGTGATTGGAGTCTCTCAGCCAGTGAGAGCTGCTGCTTCAGCAGCCTGATGAGTGAACACAGGGATGAAATACTTCCAGTGCCTGCTTTTATATCCTAAACCCACCAGGAGCCTGAGCCTTGATTGAGAGACAGGTTGTACCTTGAAGGCCTGGTGTGCTGCAGATTCCCATCACCCTGCTCACTGAACCAGTGAGGCGAGTGTCCTCAAACTGGTGTCCTGCACAGTTTACAGCCTGCTAATATAGGAGATGAACACAAATGGAAGCTGCTGAGACAGCCCCAGAGCAGGTCAGTGCAGTCAGCAGGCTGCTACAGGGGCTCTGCGAACAGGAGCACTCACCAGCAGCTGAAAAAGTGTAAATATTCCAAATGTGGAGAGAGAAAACCAACCCAAAACCCCCCAGTGAACACAGAGGGTATCAACCCACTGGGTGGCTGGACAGCTTGGCTGCAGGTCCAGTCTCCTGACACACTGGAACCCAGCCTGACTGGTTTCACTTTGCTTTTCCTAATGCACAGCAATGTTTTCAGAGGAGAAAGGTGTCACTCACTCAAAAACTGGTGGCCCAAATACTCCAAGGAGCTGGTTCAGCCAGAACAGACATAGCTCACAAGCAAATCGTTTCAAAGAAAAAATAGGTTTTACCTTTGCAAAACTTATATGGGTTCAATTGCAAGGTATTTTAGCAAAGCAGCCCTTCATCCTCCCATAGCAGCATTCATTAATCACTGCTACAGAATCATAAAGATAAAATCATTGTATAACTTACTGAGTGAAAGCCTCAAGGAAAAAACATTCCCCTTTCCATCTGCCAACTTGTTACACAAATATTTATACTTCCAGTTCACAAAAAAAAGATCAACCTAGATCCAGAATAAAGACAAATTACTTCCTGTAAAGTATAAATACTCATTGCGTACTGCTGAGCTAGACTAAAAATAAGATTTTCCAGGTTTGTGTTCTAGATTTTTACACTACAAATTTTGCTTTAACTTTCTCCTTCCTTCATCCCTTGCTAGCAGAGCTGCTGCTGAAGCCTGCTGAGCAGCCTGGAGA
Source organism: Ceyx cyanopectus (assembly GCA_013401355.1). Taxonomy (NCBI): domain Eukaryota; kingdom Metazoa; phylum Chordata; class Aves; order Coraciiformes; family Alcedinidae; genus Ceyx; species Ceyx cyanopectus. The sequence continues at coordinate 1,433 of VYZU01088354.1, read as the reverse complement.
ACACTGGCAACTTCGGAGAAACACATTTTTAGTCAAAGGATGCCAATTTCTTAGCTGCTCCTCCAGGAAAACACAATTAACTCCTCAGTAATGAAAGCACTTGCAGAGGATTTGGAGCCAGCATGAGGACAAGCTCCACCAGCTCTGGCCCCCTCTCCCAGACTGTTGACTTGCAGGGAACAAAAGCCTGACCCTGGAAGACTCTTCTTAATTATCACTCCATGACTAAAGCAGGAATTGAGGGAGGTAATTGTGTTAGCCATGCTTCTGGGGAAAAGCTTTTATGAGCTAGGCCTGACAGTGAAAATTCCACATGTCCAAGAGCTTAAAAAAGGGAGAGAGTGAAGAGGGAACAGCAAACAAACAAAAAAGCTGGGAAATTCCTGTGACTGGTACCAGAGAAAGGAGAGTGGGACAACATTTTGTGCTCATCCCCAGGCCCCAACCTCTTCTGCTCTGCCTCCCAGAAGCTCTGTGGTGCAAAGGGAACTGCAGAGCTGCTGTTCATTCCTCTGGGCTTCCCTGCACCCCACACAGTGTTCTTCCAAAAGGAGAGAAAATCCCTTTTCCTCCCAGCAATCAGCATTCCTGTACCAAAACAAGAGGCTGCCAAGCTCTGAAATCAAGTTGTAGTTCAATGGCTTTGTGTCTGCTGCACCCTGGTAGCTCCCTGGGGCATCTTTACCCCCAGCTCGTGCAAGGTAATGCTTCAGTAAACCAAAAGTTCTTTATAAGGGACTGCAAACCTTTATCTTCTACTGCAGGACGTGGATTTGTTTGCCTGTATTAAAAGAAATAGTCCTTGGGAGGGTGATGAGCAGTACCTTTGTCATCATCATCATCATCATCATCTCTTTCTTGCTCCTCTGCTGCCACACATTGGGGCTGCTCCCCTGACTTTGGTTTGACACTCAGATTTACTTTCAGAATTCCCTCTCTGTTTTTTCAAGGCACTTAGCATTTGTGGAACAGCCCCAAAAGATGCACATTCAGTTGCTGTAATCCACTCAATGTTTGCCTAGCTGGAGCCAAGTTTACTGACACTTTCAGCTCAGAAGGTCTGTTTTATTTACTAAAGCCAAAACTAGCAAGCTTGGCAGCCTGAAGTCAAGCACCACAATCTATATTTAGGTGTAAGTGGCCTACTTTTCACAGGCAGTGAAGATCTGGAAGCCTCAAAATTTATCATTAGCCAGCCAGGTCAGCTGCACAGATAGGGAATCACCCACCTTGGAAGGAAACTCCTTCAGAATACACAGCAGCACAGTGCAGAACCCTCTGAACACAGCTGAGAACTGCAATTCCTCTCACAAAAGCAACAGCCTTCTAATTAAAAGTTTTAAAAAAAGTATTTAAGTTAAAAAAAGTTATTAAAAGCATTATTGATTGCTGCTGAGTTGAACAGCCCCCAGTGTTCTGACATATATATATAT
>VYZU01088293.1:0-15832 GCA_013401355.1 Ceyx cyanopectus | reverse complement strand
TTCTGTGATTCTGTGAATTGTGACTTAACTTGTAAGAACTGTGCACTGCTAAATGATAAAAGCATTTGTCTCATAGATCACTTGAGAAAAGGTCTTAAAATGGAGACATCTAGATGCTAACAGAACTGCATAGAGTTAATTCCCCCATTAATTTCAGCTCTCTTGTATATACTTCTCCACTCTAAAGGTGGAGATTTTTTTAAGATTTAAAAATATTATTTATAATATTTTGATTTTAAAATACACTAATTGCTCTTGTAAGTGGAGTGTCTGAAAGACAAAGGGAAAGAAGATTTAGTTTTTCTGGAGAGCAACGCTGGGTTCTTGAATGATGTAATTTGTGAAACCTTTTCTTTCAAAAGGTAGGTCTCAAGGAAAGTTCTTTGGTTGCTTTTTCAGACTCTAATGCAACTCAAAATAGCTGTTGAAAAATGAAATTCAGCATTTTATTAGCTTCCCTTTCTTGTTCTGCTTGTTTTCCCCTAGATGGTGTAAAATGCAATGGAGCCTTACAGAGATTAACTTGGAATGCTGTTAATCCTTGTTTAATATAATTTGTTACTTCTTTTTCTGGGCAAGTGTCTTGGAGTGTGAGAAAAGCAGTCAGGTTAATGCCAGTTGTACTCCTAAATGTTTCACAGAAGAATGTTTCCCTTCTATGCAAGCTGAGTAAAGTGCCCTCAGATGAGGTAGCACTTCCATGGGGAGGTGGCAAATGGTGGTTACAGATGCTGCAGTGAGGAGCTGGCACCTTGAGAAGCTGAAGCTGTGGCAATGACTGTCAGTGGTAGAGACTGATCAGCTGTTACCCTGCACTGGGGTGAGCTGGCAAAACCTTTGTACCTGAAACAGTCTGATGGTGTCCACAGTGAGTGCAGAAGGCTGATCCCTCTCCTCCACCGTGCTCGTGGGCACAGGCATGTGGTGCTTTGGTTACGTGTGCCATGGAGTTTGTGTGCTGCCCTGCCTACTGGGGATGGGCAAACAGTGCTCTTCTAACTGCTCTTTCTTCCTTTCCTCTCTGGCAGGTAGCTTTTATTAACAAATGCTGCTTCAAAAGTGTGAGGGCTCTTTTGTCTGCAATTGGAACACATACATTAAATAGCCACTGGCAGAATTTTCACCTGGACACTTACTTTGGCATAGGGTTAAGTAGCTTAAATGTCTTAAATTGTTAAGAGGTCTTTGATCACTTCCCTTCTAGAATTGAAGCTGATAACCACCACCTTTTAAAAAAAAAAGTAACATCAAATGCATAGCCAAAATATTCATCTCTGCTTTAACACCAGTACGGTGAAAAAATAATCAATTTTTGCTTACAAATAAATAAATGCTGTCAAATGGCATAGGTCAGGATAGGAGTTTTTTCCCTTTGCTAATTTAATTAAAGTTTGTTGTTTCACTGGGCTGGGATCTGCAAATATTTAAGGGGCTGATCTAAGGAAGGCAGCTCAGCACTCCTGTGCAACCTGCTTGCTCTTCTGCACTGAGCTTGTGCCCCGTGCCCAGCTGTGGCTTTGCCCGAAGGTCTTCTCCACAGAGGCTTACTCTTGCCTGCATAATTAACTGACTAGTTCACTATTGCCAAGGATCAGATCCTACAAAGATCTGCTTCTGAGAGGATCTGTGGGAAAAGCTGCCTAGCAGACAGAGAGCTAATGGAGGATAAGGCTCTGGAATACAGAAAACCTGATGGACCTAATGGACAAGAAGAGCTTTGTGTTAAACCCTGGAATAAAACATAAAAACATATAGATAGTCTGCCTGTTTGAGCTTAAAATTCCCTGTATTAGTCCAGGTGACTGTCTCAATGGACAATGAGAACTGGATTTGTCTACATGCAGTTAAAAAGCAAAACCAAATTGACCCCAAACCAGCTTTATGTACAGATGTAGCTGTGGTTTAGTCAGAAGCTTTCCTATGCATAGAAATCCCTGTTTCAAAGCTGTATTGAGAACTTTACTAACCTGTTGTAAATCCTGATTCAAGATGTGAGGCTCAGCACAACAGAAATGGCTGGATACTCCTATGGATGCCTAATGTCCATGGGAACTGTTGGGGAGTAGAGGAAAGGGATTGGTTTCTTTGGGATGGGGGTTTGCGTTTTTGGTGGGTTTGTTTGGGATTTTTGTGTTTGGTTTTTTTGCCCAACTAGGAGCTAGAATCATATTCAGATGTTCTGCAGTTCCATGAAGCATAAACTATCCCAAGTGGAAGTCTCACTGTAGGTGGCAAGCTGTAAAGATCACTTATCCTTAAGAGAGGTTTTTCTTTGGCTGCTTCCCCCCATCCCCCCCAAGGAATTCCATGTCATATGAAAGTCATCCTGGGTCAGAAGAAGAATATTCAGGAATCAGAATGAATGGTTTCAGTGCAGCAGGCTATGGAGGAAAAACTGACTCCAAATTTGGGTGGCTTTTCTTAGAAACATGAAGAAAACAGAACTTTAGTCACAAGTGGAAGGTGAGCACAAGTGTTTTAATAGTGCAAGGAGGCTAGAATGTGTGTGTGCGCAGCTTGTGTTCCGTGCTGATGGTGCGCTGCCTTGGACTCTGGGCTCCTATGTGCTGTCAGCTCCACAGAAAACTCCTCTTTATCCTCACCCTGCATGCATTTGATGGTGCTGTTATAATTGGCAACCCCCTCACTGTTTTGTTTTCTTCTTTCCTACTCCCTGCCTTTGCATTTTACTGTCCTGTTAGTTAAACCTCATCTGGAGGCTCTTTTCTCATGCCGGTCAATGATGGAAGCATTTCATTTCTGTTTTCACAGGAATTTGATCCTTGCTGTAGCTTCATAGCTGTTTTCCATCTAGTGAATGCACCTTTTGGTGTGTCCTTTAAAATGAGGTGTTGAGGTGCTCAGGTGAAGAAACCAAACATCTCTTCTGGGGTTGTAAAGCATTTAGCTAACAGCCACCCCCAGTAGGTGGATATTTATGGGTTATCCTTTTGTGGCATGCTAGCTGAAGATTGTATAGATTAAAAAATTAAATACATGGAGTTTCAGTTTACTTGAACAGGAAGGCTGCTTGGTGAACTATTAAATGTATTTTGCAGGCTGTGAAGTTACAGGTGTAAAGAACTGGAATGCAGTTTAAACCAAGGCAAGGTCATTAATTGAATTTATCAAAAGGTGTTTTTTATTTTTCACAAAGAAGGCTCAAGAGAAAACGAAGGTAAGGGCAGAATGTGGGTTTTGGTACAGATTTTGTCAAGGAAAATGGAAGTTCCAGGGCAAGTGCTGCATAGTTTAGCTGGCTGGAAAATGCCTTTCTCTTTTTGTATTTATGGCTTTAGCTAAAGCCTTGAAAAATAACTACAAAACAGTGGTGGTAAAGGCTGGGTTTTTGTGTTGCATTTTCTGTACAGCTTTGCAGAGGGACTGGATTGCATCCTTTCTGAGGGCTGAGAGGAAAAGCAGCTGGTTAGCTGTATTCTGCAGATCACCTTGAGCCTCAGTTAGGGTAGTTACGGTAGAGTGTAATCTGCAGCAGCTGGCTATTCCCACATGTGAATTTAAAGACTGGAACTGTGCTCAGTGAGTCAGAGGAGCATCCCTAGAAGAGAGGAGCTGCTCTGAGGGCAGGGGGCTAAAGCAGAGGGAGAAGATGCCAGCGACTTGCCTGCTGTGATGACACTGCAGATGGTGTTCTCTGGGTGAACACCTCCAGGAGAGGCTGTGGAAGAGTAGGTGGCTTGTGAAAGGCTGAATCCTCACCATGCCAAACAGGATTAAGCAGCTCGACTCTCTGGGATCCCTGGGCTCAGTCAACCCTTCCTGCTGTGGCGATGGGCAGCCAAACTCCTGCAAGTACTGGATCCTGGATTTAGGTAACACGTGTGTGCAGCAGAGGTGGAACGGGATGGCAGGGAGGGCTGCTTGGCTGGGGGAAGCTTTCCAAATCATAGGAGTTTAGGATGCTTGCTTTTCTCCTTCACTCTTTGCCTCTGCTCTCCCCTCCCTCTGACCACCTCAAAAAAATGCAGAGTATCACAGAAAGGACCTTTGTGGAAAAAGGAGCAGTTATAGAATGATCTGCTCTGTACACTACCGGGATGCTCTACAATAAGTTATTTCAGGAAAAATAAACCAACATGTAAAATACATATGCTGCTATTTTTTGGTAGAACTCTGGAAATTGTAACTCTTGCTCTGTGAAATGTTATTTATGCTAGTAATTTGTTTTGAAAGCTCAGCAGAAATTTTCTTACAATGTTGCTGCTAAACCAAAAAAAATCCTAGGTGAATATCTAGCACTTCTGTTAAAGTATTGCTGAGAAGTAACATTTTGGGGAGTAAAGCCTGGGAAAAAAAAGGGCAGTTGGGAGATAAATTGGTCTCTCTGGAATTTATTTGGAGACATCATTGGTCTTGAAATGTCATGTGGAGCCAGACTGGAGGAGCAGGGAGGTGAGGGTAGGGACTGCTACACTACACTCAGCTGTTGGTGGATCTTCTCCCTTCTTTTGATTCTAACAGGAATTATGCTTGTCCTTGGCATTTGGATTGCTGCTGCAGACCAAGTTCAGTTCTCAGCTGAACAGTCTGAAATGTTAGTGGGATGAGACAGTGCGTGGACCTGCTGGGGCTGCCTGGAGGCTTCCCTCTCAGCTGCAAGGTGCTTGCAGCTCGGCTGGAGGCTCGTTGTGTGTGCAGGGAGAGTCCAGCTGCAGGCTGTGCTGTTTGCCAGGCTCCAAACCACTGCTACAGGCAGAGTGAGGGGAGAGGAAGTCACAAAACAGGCTATCAGGGACAGAAAGTGGTCGTGGAGGGGACACCCAAGGACGGGGCTGCCTGTTGTGGAACACTCGGCAGTTCCTTGAGCTCTTGGAGCAGGAGCCAGGGGGGTTTTGTGCTGGCAGGAAAGCATCCCTGATCCCAGCATAGAGCTGTGTTCTCAGAAAACTGCCCAGGAGCCCCAGTGCTACCCAGGAAATTCCTAAAACAGCAGCTACTCCAGCCTGTCAGAAGTAAACAAGTACAGAGCATCTTGGAAAGGACGTGGATGTGAAAGAAGTCAATGGCAATCAATTATTGGTGGGCAGAATGCTCTGCAGGAAAATGTTTTACAGCCAGCACTCGAAGCTGTGACTACGTAGTCAGCTGGAGGTCTGTTAATGGCACAGCAAGTCTCTTCCACTTCCTCTTGCTTTGCATGCTGCTGCCTTGGCTGGAGCTTACTGGCTTCCTTTTGGAGCTCTTGTTTCTGCACTGCTTAGTCAGGCTTAGCTCTAGCTGGCTTTTGCTTCCAAAGACTTTGTAAATACATGTGCTTTTGGTGCTGGGTGTAATCAGCCCCAGCCAGTGAACTGCTTGCCATCAGTTAAGGTCATGGGCATGTGGGTAGCCCTGTTTGGCAAGCCCGGATGGTTGCCCAAACATCCTGCTTGGTTCTCTTGCTGTGTCTTAACAACAGACCCTGCTGCAGGGTGCTCAGAGCCTTTCACCTTAGAGGAACAAAGCTCACTTGCACACCCCAGTATAACTGTAGCTTGAACTGGACAGAGTAAAAATGGGATCTGCAGTAGTTCTGGCCATGGAAGACTTAAAACTGGCAATTTGGGAATAGGCTAAATGCTCAGGTCGTACTCTAGTGCGTGGTTCTATTCATAGAAGACTTGAACTTGAGGCTTCAGCTTTGCAAAAAGAGATTTTAAGGAATTAGAAAGCTTGGTTTATTCTTCATTAAAACATTAGAGTCTGTGTGCAATTAGTAATTATGTCCTCTTGGCTAATCAAATGACCTGGGAGGTTTTTTCCCCTCACTTCTTCATGAAGTATGAAGGAAGAAAACCACAATCAGTTTTAGAGAGAAAGAAAATAGGGCTTTTGAGCAATGATTTGGCAAGAAAATACTAAAACTAATAACTAAGTATTGTATTTTTGCCTTTATCTGACATCTGTTGGAGAAAGCAGCAATGATGATAGGAGGAAAACAATTCTCTTGGTAATTCCACCCATTCCTGTAACTTCAAAATGCTCTGCATTGGAGACAAGTGTGGATAAATAACAAAGCTGTTTATGGTTGTCTGGCTGGAGGTAGTGTTGAGTATTTTCAGTCTGGAACTGAATATTGGAAATAATAACATCTTTTTTCAGTTACCTTATGAGACAGAAGAAACAACAGGATGTATGTGTTTCAGTCCCAAGGAGGATCATGTAAGTCTATATTTCACTTGGGAATTTTGCAAGGCAAATCTCATGGATAAAATCCAGGGAATAAATCTACAAAACCAAAAATTATCCTGAAGTTGTATAACTATCTAGGGGCTGGGTTTTGGAAGAGGAAAGGTGGTTGTAGACACAGAGAATTTTCATTTGGCTTCAAAGAAATTAATGTATTGTATGTGCAATAGATTGCTTAAAAGAATGTTTGTTAATCAACCTAGCTTGCTTTTTCCCTTTTTCATAACAGTCAGGCCTCAGAAATCATTAATCCATAAACCAGGATGCTTTTACTATGGAGTAATTGTTAGCAAATGGTGTCCAAGGGAGGATAAGAGGTCTCTGAGGACTGGACTCAGAGGATGCAGTGGGAGAGTCCAGTATTACTAATGGCTTAGTGTAATTCTTGGCATGGATCCACCTCTCCACTTTGAATACAGATGAAGGCTGTTAAGTATGTGCAATGTGTGCATTTCCACCTCCACAAAGAGCAGGCAACAGAAACCCTACTGAAACTGAGCTCCTAGTGTATCAGCTGTGTAGTTATCTGTGCAGAGGTACTGCTTTCCTGACTTCTGTGTCTTTCCTCAGTTCTTGCAGCCTGTCTTTTTGAACCCTTAGGCTTCAGGACTTGCAGGAAAGTGAGCTGAAGGTGCTTTTCAATGGGTAGTAAAAACTGGCCAGTGTGTCCTGTACTGCCAGCTTCTTTACCTGGTGCTTACATGTGTAATCCAGTTGCTTCTCTTGCATCGACCTAGTATCATGCAGGCAGTCAGAGCAGGGAGGTGATCCATCAGAAAATGCCCTCCTGCCCACCCCCCATCCCCAAAATTAAGAGTTTTCAGGTGGAGGAGCTTACTATAGAGGAGAGATATTTATGTCCTTCCACAACTGTCAGACCTATTTGTGAATGTGGAGGTTTGAGGCTCAGTTTTTATGCTCTGAGTGAGCTGGAAAGATCCACGGTTCCCCATATTTTCATCTGAACTACTAATTTGTGTCTCCTATAATTGGGATATATCTTTCCAGTCCCTTGAAAACAGCGTATTTTCATTCACATAGCTCTTGGGAGTGTTACTGTCCTTGTGAAATAAGCCAAGACTGAGCAGCAGTGTGAATCAGATGTGTGTATGGAGTTAGCCCCAGGCAGATCCCTGGATGTCTGCTCCCTCCACTGCAGTGCTTTCTCCTCTGACCTTCTGTGAGTACTGCAGAGCCATTTCAAATTATGTTAGCCCCAGCTCCTTCTCAAATCAGTTACTCAGCTCCTAGGTATAGAGATTGTTTGAAAAATATAAAAGGAAAATACACTCCTCTGAAAGAAATTTAGATAGACTTACAGTGCAAACAGTGTAATAAAGATATATTACTCTTGTTTCTGTAATAAGGAAAAATATTTATATATAAGCACTTTTGGATTTCATGAGGATTACTGTACTCCTGGGTATCTCTAGAGAAGCAAGCTCAAAATGTGAAGTAGTGAAGAGTTTCAAAGTGACAGGAGAATGAGTACTCAATACCAAGAAGGCTTCCTGGAGGTGATATTGATACAACTGGGAAAAGAAGGGTGGAGTTTGATTTCATACCAAGAAAAACGTGGCTGCCTCTTTACTTCTTTGTCACATCTCAAGAATACTCGCAACATCTGATGCAGTCAGTTTTGCATCATGGTCAAAAGTCTGTATTGAACATATGAGCTCAAGCTGAGCAAAGCAGAGCTGCTTCCACTCATATTTCAACTGCATTTCCCTCTTGCTACGCTACAGCTCTGTTTTAAAGGACTTATTTCACTGAGGCAGCAGAATAAGAATGAGCTATCACCTTACGTCAGGAAAGTTCCCTCCAGGTGCTCATTACAAGGCCAATAATGAACAATGTGTTCATCATCTGCTCTCGGATATGGCTACAAGCAGCTGTAAACATCTACTGAATGTGCTCAGCCAGGCTCACACTGACACGCGGTGAAGGTAATAACAACAGAATTGAAGTGCTGTAAATACATTCCATTCTGCTTGGAAAAGACAACTTACTGTCATGTTAATAATCCTTCCTCACAAATGTTGGGTTTTCTCGCAGAATAGTGATGTATATTTATTAAACCACGTGGGGGCTTTGTTTTACTTTCTTGGATTCAATGTGGGATTGCAGACCTCCAGTCAGTCTTCTTGATGTGGTTTAAAAAAAAAAAACCCACACCACCCAACATAGCAACTACATGGGGTAGTTTGCCCTGAGTAGAGAGATGCATTGTGTGAAATGCTGGGGACTTGATGAAAAGAAGAAATGGGTATTTCAATAGAAAAGCAATAGAAACTAATTAATTCCTCCAGATAACCTATTTGGCATGTAAATGAAGGCTTACAGTTGAGCCTATAACTTTTTCTAAGTGATTTGTTGTAGCAGTAATCATTGCTGTGCACACAATATTACTGATAGACATTTTCCCCCCTCCCACCAGTTTGTGTGTAATTAAGGCACATAATAGGAGTTCTATTTCACTGCCTTTCAAAAGAAGTTTTCTCTTTTCCTTTGCCTTGTTCCATCTCAATTTCTATTTCCAAACCACTTTTGGACAGCCTTCCCATGATCCTATCACATGATTTTCCTGTGAACACTTAGGTAATATTGGATGGGTGGGGGCTGAGAAATGTTTCCAAATGTTCAGATTTATCATCTGAATCTTGATTCTTGGAAGCCTTTCCCAGCTCCCATCCATCTAATAGGGTGGACAGAGCAATTCATGACATTACCCAAGGTAGGGGTTTTATCATGACAAAAGAAAGCTCAGCAGTGCATGTATTTTTTTCTCATCTAATCTTGATTTGTTAACTTGATTAACTAACCAAGTTAACAAACATGGCAGTGACCAATTCTGGTTTGAGTATTCAGTGTGTTTTAACTGCACCTTGAGATAAAATGCCACATCTTCCATTAATCTATATTTTGCTTGTTTTAAAATACATCTCTAGCAAGGAGTTTTCCCTCCATTCTTAATTCAAGACTGATAAATGTTTGTAGATCTTCCCTTTTCCCACTCCCTTGAAGTGCTTCATCCTGAACGGGCTTCTCTGCAGCAGTTTGGCCCCAACGGTCTGTTCTGCCAGGAGCCTTTTCTCTGAGTATGTCTGAGGAAACCTTACATGTCCAGTTTGACCTTTTCTAAAGTTGCCTGTTGTTTCCACCCGCAGACGAAGCCCAAAGCTAGTTCAGTTTGTGGTGACTGTCAGCTAGGCCTGCTCTCCAGAGTGCTTGCCCAAGTGCCCCCCTGTAGGCTGAAAGCAGCTGGGCCTGGCTCTGCTCCTCAGTACTCTAGTGGACTGAAGAGATCATGGCTAAGCAACATTTATTGGCCACTATATAAAGTGTCTGTCACAGCTTACATGGTTAAGAAGAAAAGATCACAGAATGGCAGTTGTTTCTGATCTATAGGATTGCTTTAAGAAGCAGTTGGTCCCCAGCAACACTGGGATAGAGACAGCACACTCCTCATGAACATGCTGCAGGGTGATTGCAGAACATCTCAATGAATATATTGGAACATATATATATGGGTCATCTTATATATGGGTGTTTTGGAGGACTTTTATTTCTCCCACTTTTAACCATTCCATCTTCCCTCCCAAATCCTTTCATTGCTTTCTCAATTTCTTTTTGGAGGGCTACAACAGTATAACATTTGGAAGGAGAAAATGACCAAAGCTATCGTAATAGCCCCAAAGCTAAACTATATATTATTATTATTAAGCTTATGGCAGAGTTCCTAACTGGAGATTGATGTGTTTGTACAGCTGTTGCTAAAGCTGTGGCTCCAAACAGTTGCTGGTTGTTCTCTTTAGTTCTTCTGCTTTGAATCAAGAGGATGGGGGGAAAGAAAAAGACTGTTGATGTTGGATTAGTATGTGTATGGACATTAACCTCTAACTGCCATAGGTGAAGAGCAAATGGCTATTTTTTAGTGTAACTACTGTAAAATCTTGGGGGGGTTAAACGTGAATTTTGATCAAGTCGTCATTTCTTTTTGTATAATTTGTTCCTGTAACTCAAGACTAGCCCTTTGTACTGTATATTTATGAACTTCAGCAATACATTTCAAGATAAGCTTAGCAATTTTTATTGTACCTACCCTTTGTGTTTCAAGGTATGGTCAATGAACATACTCAGCTTTGCTAGAGAACTTCTGGAGGGTTACTCATAAGTAGGATTTTATTTTTTTTTAATGCATTTGGAAAAATAATAAAATAGACGCCTACTTTCATTTCCTCCTAGAAGCCACTAATTTGTAAATACACAGCAGAGGTTATACTTGTTCAAATGATTTTCAGGTAAAAATAATATTGTCTCCGCATTTTATGCTGATTGTTTTTTGTCTTCATAATTGGGAAGCTTGTTTTTATAACTTAAGGTGGTTGAAGCCAGTTTCCCCTCTCTGTGTGTATTCTTAATTTCAGAGGTGTACTGATAGAACTGTGCATCCCCAGTTTCCTTTTGAGGTCAGACTGGTTTGGACTTCATTGCAGTATCTTGGTTAATGTATAGCCATTTCGTTGGCAAGGTGGAGGGTGTTTTAAAGTCTGCATAGGCTGAATCCCTTCCACAGGGATGTATTGCATGACTGAGCTCTTACACAGGGAAGCGGGACATGTGTTCCCTTCAGTGACGTTGGATGTTATGATTCTCCATATGCTATTTCTCCAGTCTTGCCTCTCTCCCTGCTCTTCCCTGACAGCTTCCTGTGCTTTCATTAGGGCAGAGGACTTGCTGAGTTGGCTGTTCTGTGATCACAGAATCACAAAATCACAAAATGTTAGGGATTGGAAGGGACTTAGAAGATCATGTAGTCCAATCCCCCCTAAGCACGATCACTTAGACTATGTCACCCAGGAACAGATCCAGGTGGGTCTTAACTGTCTCCAGAGATGGAGACTCCACAACCTCCCTGGGCAGCCCATTTTGGGCTCTGTCACCCTCACTGGGAAAAAGTTTTTCCTTGTGTTTACCCCAAACCTCTGCTCATAATCTTCCTCTTCTGGATTGATGCACACAGCGTGTCAGAGAAGCTGTTGCTCTGCTTCAGAGCTGTATTTCTAGCACTAGGGTTTATTTTTACCCATTTCTCAGGGATAGATTTGCAGCAGAAATTAAAGTAGCAGATGATAACACCCTACAGCTCAGTAGCAGACTAACAGAAATTCATGGTGCAGTTGCCCCAGTTTAAATGTGAAGCTGCTTATCACAGATCTTGTCAGTGGTGGTTCCCGGTGGCAGGGTGTGACAATCAGCTCTTCACCAGGAGCAGGGCTGTGTCTTTGCTGCTCACAGCACACAGCATGGCTCTTCAAAAGTAGATTTCACGCAGCGTGCACAAGACAAATAGCTTGTCAACAGCCAGCAAAGCTCTCTCTGGTGTCTGATGTACCAGCACTCTGGAGGTCGAAAGCTTCTACCTTTGCTGCTCTTCTTTGGCTCAGTCTCTTCTCCCCACCAGCTAGCTGCTTGGTTGTGTCAAAGGCAGACTTGGAGCTGTTGGGAGGGAGCAAATGCTACGCACACTCCCTCTCAGGGGAGATAATAATATTACAAGGATCAAGACATTTGTTTTGATCTGTGGAGAGGTATGAGAGAGTGACTCCATGCCCTGACATGACTTGACAGAGGAACTGTGCTAAATGGCACCAATCTTGTCCTGCCAGGCATGTGGATGTAGCTGACTTTAAACCTGAGCAAGCACATGGTCAGAAGTGGTGTTGAGATCAGGACGTTGCCTGTTCAAATATAAACAGTGGACGGGGAAGCTGAGATTTGGTCTATTAAAAGCTTGTTGTTTTCACAAACTGTGAAGCTAAACTTAAGCAGTGTGAGTGGCTTTTAATACTTCCTACTGGTGACACCAAATGTATTTCTTTCCAGAAACAGGACAGAATACCAGCTTGTTGCAAAGAATGAACTGCCCCCCACGGTCTGCTCGCCCCTTCTGTAGTGCTTGTAGCAATACTCAAGATTTAGCTCTGGGGTTTTGTAGCTCTGTGGTCTGGATTCCAGGGAGCACAGACAGAACTACTTCTCTTAACCAGGGAAAGTTGTTTTTCTGTCACAATATCCTGCTATCTTAAAAAACAAAACAAAACAAAAACAAAAATTGTGGATGCCAAGCTGTTGAGCAGTGATAAGAGAATTATTTTCCATCTGAATTTTATTGGTGCTTAGCTCCTACGTAGCATTGATGTATTTATAGTGCTCTCTGTGTGCAAGCTGTGAGGCTTTAATTGTTGATATTTAAAAATTTAAATTTAATAACTTGATTTTAGAGTTTGGGGTTAAGAAGACAGGAGAGGATATGAAAAAAAAAGTAACAATAACAGAAGTGTATTAAACCCTTCAGGCATAAGCCACTAATCGTGTAGCTCAAATGAACAGTATATTCTTTTTGCCCTTAATCAGAGGTTTTCTTCATTCCTGTCTCTAGTGCTCTTGCAGATGGGTCTCTTGGATGACTTCTCTCAGTTTCAGAATGACCTTTTAAAGTTACTAAGATGACAGTGTCTGTCATGGAGGGAGGGTTGTTCCTCTTAATTGCAGGCATGCTTGTGGGGAAGCTTGGTATCTCACTAAGAGAAGCTGAAATTTCTCTAGCCTCAAGTTGAGAATTCCAGTCTATCTGATAGTAACACAATCAGCTTTTGATGACTTGGAAGATTTAATTTTTAAATATATTTAAATCCAGGTTCTCTGGACTAATGTGTATATCAGTCAAAATGAACGTAGATAACTCATCCAGCAGGGAAGATGCACTAAGATATTGAACTCTTCGTCTGTTCACACATTGAAAATATTACAGATTGTATCTCAGCATTGTGTGTACCTTGAAACAAAAGGCAGGGGATGTTTGCTGACCAGAGATGAAGAGTGAGTGTGATTGTTCCATTTCAAATGCAAACGTGACTGGAGGATTTTCTTTTGCATGTTGAGGACCAGCTTTTTGTATTTTCTCTTTTTTAATGGTTTTTTAAGAAGCTAGTTTCATGAAAATTACTGCACTATCTCTATATCCAAAGTGGTATGGTGGAAATTCCGCATGTGACAATACGACCTGGCACTCTCAGGTCTTCCCCCTTTCATTTAGCAGCAGATGATGACTGTGTAACCCAGGCAGGGCTTTATGGGCTCTTCTCATGAGATGCTTTAAGCTGGTTTTGCTTCCTCTGCTGGAAGGAAGGTAGCTGGGTAAATGTTTGTAGGTAGATGAGGGCTTGGGAGATCAACAAACATTAGCTGTTTCAAATTTGCATATTCAACTGGCAACTGCATCAGCATAGATGATGGTCTCTGAGCAGCAAGAGAGCAGCTCCTGCCTCCTGATACCCACAAGGTAACTGCACTGGCTCTTGCTGAGAACTGGTGAATTGCTAGTGACTGGTTTTCTGGGCTTTTTGGTCCATGGTGGGCGGCAGGTCTGCAGTGACAGTGTGATGTGCCAACCTGGGATGCCAGGTTTGCTTTGCTCCTTTCTCACTCCTTGCCCCATCTCTGTTTTGTGATCCAGAGATGGTGAAGTGTTCCTTTGTTTTGGGAGCATTTGGGGTTTGGAGGTGCAGAGCAGGCACCAACCAGAGTCAGTTTGATTCCCTAGATAAAGAAGTCAGGATTTTACAGCCCCTTGCCCCCCTTGTAAATACTAACACTCTGAAAACAGCAATATGGAGATAGTTAATATGAAGCAGAGTCTTTCAAGTCATCAACTAGCTTAACGTGACTGATTTATTTTTTAGGGAAAAAAAACCCAGTTTATTAATCACAGATGTGCGTGTTCCTAGTATTAAGAAAGCAGGGACTAAAATGAGAATTCCCATTTCCTTTCCAGTTTCAAAAGTTTGCCTGTTAGTTGGACGTAACTTTATCTTCTGGTTTGAGGGGGTCAGAATCCTTGCTGCCCACCCTTTTTCTTTAGCTTCAAAAATATACTTATGGACTCTTAGTAACCTCTGACCTTCCCACCAGAGCAACATCTGTGGTTTTTAGGTTGAGAGAAGTGGCAGCTCAATGCCTTCTTCTTGTGGCAAAGCCCATCCATTAGGTTTCTAAAAGTACTTCCTTGCATTACAAAGCTGTCTTGACTCGAGCAAAATAGCCATTTTATGAACTCTGATGGTTTCCTGTTGGACTGGTGTTATTCTGTGTGATCATTATGTGTGTGTCGGGTTTTTTCACCCTCTGAGATGGCCATCTGTTGCATTTATCTTTTTCTAAAAGGGAATCTGACACTCACTGGAAAGTTTAGTGTACTTTAAGCACAGTTGGGGTTAGCATACCCCAAATTTATCCCATCTGTTCTGTTCTCAAATATCCATGTTCTTGGTTTAATTTTGAATACTCTTTTTTTTTTTTCTCCTCTTAGCATGTTTTAGTGATAAAATGCTCTTCAGAAACCCTAGGAAAGCAATTTGCAATGTCGTCATAAAGGACACAAAGCCAATTTAGTGTTAATAATTCCAAGTGAGGTAACCAATCAAACCAAATCAGTATCCCTAATTATATGGATAAAAGTAGTACATGGTGATGGGGCAGGGAGGGGGAAATGAGACCCACTCATGTGGCTGTTCTCATCCTGGAGGTCAGAGATCTCCCTGTGCTCTCAAAAATGCCTGGACTGGATATGGATATTTCCTAATGGTTGCATCTGGAAGTGCCTCTGCGTAAAGCCATTAGCTTGAGTACCCAGGCTTCTCCATGACTGCATTCTGCTGTAGTGACTGATCCTCTGAGGAGGCAGATGGGATAAAAACTGGAGACTCTGGACTCCTGTCAGCTGGGGTGGGGGAAATGGCCCATAAAGGGTCCCACTGGGAAAATGTTGTTGGTGTGGAATAATTGTAGTGAGTATTAACATTGGCCTGTGGGGCTGTAGAGGTGTTTTCCTCAAGTTCTAGGAGGGTAGAAAATCTGATGTCACCTCTACCAAGTCTAGTGGGTCAGTATTCTGTTAACACTGGGGATGTTAAACCTCTGTTGGGGTTTTTGTGCCTTATCTTTAAGCTGGTGCTTTGATGACAGTGCAGTGTTGTTATTCTTTTCGAGCTTTCCCTTCTTCCCCGGTGCTTTCATGCTCCGAAGTGGAACAGTGCTATCATTTGGGTGCTCTGCTTACTCATTGTCCACTCTAATGACTCCCGGCTGCCCTAAAATCCTTCAGTGGGAGTTCCCTATGCAGTCATGCAGAAGAGGAGAAGCAGTTCATGCTGCACTCCAAAGGAAAACTAATGCTGCGTGGGAGGATATGGCCAAAGAATGTGCTGCAAAAACATGTCTGGCAAACATTGTTTTGTCTCTTAGATCCTCTCCACTTGAGCAGAGAGTTCGTATTTCTTCCTCCTTTCTTCCCTCCTCCTGCCCACAGGCTCGTGGCTGACTTGGGTTAGGAGTAGGAGTGGCACTATGGAAGTGCAGTGGGACAAAAACACTCACCTCCCACAGGCTGGGGGCTCTGTGCTGTAGCACTTGGTTCTACAGGGAATTCAGACGTTGCTAAAGGCTGAGTGAGAACTTGAGGAGGTGAAGAACAGGTTGTATGGCAACAAAAAGAGAAAGCTCTCAGTTCAGATATTTGCGAGGGTTTTTTTCCTCTTCTAATATTTATCTAACATGTCACAGGCTTTCTCTGCTCAGGGAT
>VYZU01088257.1:0-26970 GCA_013401355.1 Ceyx cyanopectus | reverse complement strand
GCCATGGAGCTGTTGCTCTTCCCCTTGTTAGGTGCAGAAGGAGCAGCTCCTCCTCCCATCACAGCCTGGGCTCAGATGGGCAGTCCCATGTGGCTGTGGAAGGGCTCAGCATCCACTGCCTCTCCACGGTCAGCAGAACCTGTTGGTGTTTCTCAGGGCTGCAGTGGTTGTGGTGCATGGGAAGAGACCCTGGCAGGCAGGGATTTGTATCTCCAGGCAGCTGGAAAGGAGTGAGGGGTGTGCCTTTGTCACTGGCACATTAGTAATGATATGCCAGGGATAAAAGGTGAGTATAATTTGATCCAATGCTTGTTGACAGATTCCTTAGCTAATAGAGAAGCAGCTTAGACTGCCACTCATTGCTGGAACATCCACAGAGCTCAGGGGAATGCTTTCCATAGGCTACTGTGAGGCTGCCCATTTCCAAGTGACCATATTTAGTTACATAAATAAATGGTGTCCCCTTTTTGTCACAGCAGAGCTTTAAAATGCCTCCCTAAACACCACTCGACCTTCTGCCTGGTAAAATGCAGTGAAATTACTACCTCTGTCCAAACGTGTGATTGATTCACAGGACTGACCGGGGCTTGTTTCTTCTGTGGCCATTAAACTTGAGAAATTCCAGTTGTTTCTCAGACTGAAAAATCACATTTGTGGGTGTTCCTGGCAAAGCAGCTTCCTTCTTTTTCCTCCCCCTGCAATATGACTCGACAATTAGTCTCTTTGGAGCTCATTCTAATTGTGTGCTAACAGTACCTGTGAGTGGCTACTGGAGAAAGAAGGTGGTGTACCCTGAAATTACAGTTTGCTTATGATTAGGCTATTTGGTGAAAAGGCAACCATTAGAAGAAAAATAAGACATGAAAAGCCTCAATTTTAGAGAATTCTCCACTTGTCTCTGTTAAACCAGTAAGCCAAAAATTACGTGGAGAGCTCTCCTGCTCTAAACTGCTGTGGCAGCTTAGGACTTGAGTAGACTTCTGCCTCTCACCTCCTTGTGCAGTCTGTTGGTTTGTGTTCAGTTCACAGCACCTCAGGAAAGCACTTGGTTAAAAATTAAACACGAAGTTTTTCCTCCTTCTGAGGGTTTTGTAAAGCATACTTTAAAGGAGGAAAAACCCCAAGAGCTGCCACTGGAGAACGTTTCTCCAACAGCAGAATTTTGCAATGAGCCTGCACCTCATTGCAGTCAAACCCTTCCCTGTGTCACACCTTGGTGACACCAGGAGAGCCACTTGTGATGCTGGAATTGCACAAGTCAGCTTTGAGGCCCAGCTGGGTGTTGCTGGAGGCTCTGGGGGGCCGCACTGGACCCTGCAGGCTCTGCTCACAGCTAAGGTGGTTTCTGTACCAGGGGCTGGTCTGCTGGAGTGTGAGTGCAGAAGGGAGCAGCCCCAGAAACAGTGACCCCTTCCATGCCTTCAGAGGGATGGAAAGCCTGCAACTCCCTCTAGGAAATCTCTGCATCTTCATAGCTCCCCAGCATGATTTTCCTGTAGGCACAGACTTGCCCTCATTGACCAGAAGATTAGGCACATAATGGAAATGCACATTTAGGGGTCATGCTGGGTCAAATACAGATTTAAGTGCCTAATTTCCTATCCATATGTCAGTGTGTCCATACTGTCCTGTTTATCTAAGCCTGAGAGCTGACAGCAGTCCTGGAAATCAATTCCTGTACAGGGCTTTCTCTCCATGCCTCTCCAGCTCATCTTTTGCACAAAACCAGCCAGAACAGAGAGAGATCTCGTTGCTCTTTGTTCACCTCTGCCAGGGATGCCTTCTGTACGTTTGTGACACTGCTGTTAGTGTGAAATGAATTCCTGCCTGGCCTTTCTCACCCACAGCAGCTGCCCCGTGTCCCATCCATTCTTCATCTCTGTGGCTCTCAGCTCAGGGAAGTTCTCAGAACGTTTGTGACTGGTGTGGAAACACGTGGCAGCACGGAGCCAGACTCCATCCCACGGGATAACAATGCCAGTGCTGGTTCCTGGGCAAGCTTTTCCACTGCTGGGCTTTGTGACTTTGTTGTTCCAGGAGCTTGCATTCCCCTCGGCTCACTGTCGTTGTTATTCTGTCTGCACAGCTCTGCTGTCGTCCTGGTGTGAGGAGCTGGGGCGGCTCCTGCTGCTTCGCCACCAGAAGAGCCGGCAGAACGACCCTCCAGGGAAGCTCCCCATGCAACCCCCCATGAACTCTATGAGCTCCATGAAACCCACCCTTTCGCACAGGTGAGTGTGGGCGCAGGGCGGTGTCTCTCCGGGCAGAGCTGCTAATTGCCGCGCTCGTTAGCGCTGATGGAGGTGGCTGAGTGCTGCTCTGGTCGGGGACTCTCCTTACAGCGAGTGCTGCCACCTCTGCTCGCTGCCTGCTGCACAGTGAAGGAACAGAGCTCTGCTCCGTGCAGCAGTCTGCCTCAGGCCTGGGACTAGTGGAGTCCCCCAAGGGTCAGTGCTGGCTCCAGTATTATTCAATATATTCATCAGTGACCTGGATGAGGGCACAGAGTGACCCTCAGCAAGTTTGCTGATGACACCAAAGTGGGAGGAGTGGCTGACACAGCAGCAGGCTGTGCTGCCAGCCAGAGAGACCTGCACAGGCTGGAGAGCTGGGCAGGGAGAAACTGAATGCAATTGATAAGAGCAAGAGTAAGGTGCTGCATCTGGGGAGGAACAACCCCATGGATCAGTACAGGCTGGGGGTTGATCTATTGGAGAGCAGCTCTGAAGAAAGAGCCCTGGGGGTCCTGGTGGACAGGGGGTGACAGTGAGCCAACAATGCAGATAAGAAGGCCAATGGATCCTGGGATGCATGAGGAGAAGTGTGGCCAGCAGGGCAAGGGAGGTTCTCCTCCCCCTCTGCTCTGCACTGCTGAGACCCCACCTCGAGTACTGTGTCCAGTGCTGGACACCCCAGTTCAGGAAAGACAGAGATTGACTGGAGAGAGTCCAGTGCAGGGCACCAAGTTGCTGAAGGGAGTGGAGCATCTCCCTGCTGAGGAGAGGCTGAGAGAGCTGGGGCTCTTGAGCCTGGAGGAGACTGAGGGGGGAGCTCAGCAGTGTCTGTCAACATGTTAAGGGTGAATGTAGGGAGGATGGAGCCAGACTCTGCTCAGTGCCATCCAGTGCCAGGACAAGAGGCAATAGGAGTCAGTTGGAGCACAAGAGGTTGATGGGAAACACACAGAAAAACTTGTTCCCAGTGAGGGTGGCAGAGCCTGGCAGGGGCTGCCCAGGGAGGTTGTGGAGTCTCCTGCTCTGGAGACATTCCAGCCCTCCCTGGATCTGTTCCTGGTTGACTTGGTCTAGGTGCCCCTGCTGTGGCAGGGGGGTTGGACTAGATGATCTTCTAGGTCCCTTCCAACCCCTGACACTCTGTGATGCTGTGACACTTCAATCTGCAAATCTGTGCTCAGATAACTGGGCTTGCTTTCAAACTAAGTTGTACCCCAGAGAGAAGCTTCCACAACATGTCTCTCACCAGAGGGTTTCCTGCTGTTTATTTAAACACAGGTGGGTTTTCTGGAGGTTGAAAACCTTTCACTGATGTTCTGTTTTGTAAGCACCATTGCAGTGTATACAAAGCAAGTGTANCTGACACTCTGTGATGCTGTGACACTTCAATCTGCAAATCTGTGCTCAGATAACTGGGCTTGCTTTCAAACTAAGTTGTACCCCAGAGAGAAGCTTCCACAACATGTCTCTCACCAGAGGGTTTCCTGCTGTTTATTTAAACACAGGTGGGTTTTCTGGAGGTTGAAAACCTTTCACTGATGTTCTGTTTTGTAAGCACCATTGCAGTGTATACAAAGCAAGTGTATAGTGGGAATAGCCATGGATGGGAGAAGATGCTACTATACAGCTTCAGTTGAGGATCACAAAGTACTTGTATTAATTGAGAGAAAATGTGAGTATTAAAGGACACTAGACTGAGCTGAACATCTCAAGCTTTTGATTAGAAAATTAGATGGATTTCTTCTGGAAACTACTTCTGTGTTGGGTTTATTTCATTTTTTCCCCCCTTCTTTTTTGTATTTATGGGAAAACCATGAAATGCTGTGGCTTTTATTATAGCCCTTGAAGATCCAGTCCTGTTTGGTACTATAACTAATAATATCCCATCACAAGGCTGTCTGGATTGCCTTTCATTTCAGTTGATGATGAAAAGATCGATTGTAAACACACTTGAAAAAAACCCCTCAGAAAACCTTCTGTTCTGCAATAACTTATATTTTACACCTGGGAGAGGCTTTGCTGAAGCCAAGGTGAAATTAGTGGCCAGCCTTTAGAGCAAGTGTGGTGCAGGGTGTGCTCCCTCTTAGGAGTAGTTTTGCAGTTTCTAGATGTCTGATTCTCATCTGACCTTTTAGCCTCTATTCCCCTGGAGTCTATAAAGTAAGGATGAAAGCTCTGGTCTATCTCACAGGGGCTGTGCTGTGTTGCCAGATAAGATAGGCACAACTCTTTTTTCTTTCACGGTAGTTTTCCACTGAAACTCTGTCACACATCAAAAAAAAAACCCCAAAAACTTTGTTCTGCTAAACCTAAATACCAGCATTTCTGGAAATCCTGGGTTACCTGGGATTCTACCTAATGGTAGAACATCCAGCCCAGTATCAAACAATTCCTGTAAGCTTCTCCTGAGTAGAATTGCCCTGGAAATGCTTTACTGAGGAAGACACTAGGAGTCAGTGAATTAAACAAATGAGGAAAAGCCACTGAGCGCAACTCCAGTGATAAAGCTGTTGATCAAGCAGCTTTAGTATTTGCCTGAGATTGGGTCAAAAGCTTAGTATTTAAGTTCACAGAAGCTTATTCACCAAGTTTTTGTGTGGATTCAAAACAACAACAAATATGCTTTGTATTTCCTACAAGGAAATGTAGCTAATAGTAAAGTAGAAGTAACTATAGCCAGTTACTTCATGTTTGTTCTCATTTATAGCTAATTCTTTTACCAATCAGGAGCCTATTCAAGAACCTTACATAGCTTAACAGAGGGAATACAGGACTAAGCCAGTAGCTGCATATGGAAAATATTGGAAATACACTGAATATTGGAAATACTTTCTGACTCAAGCATGTATCTCAAAAGAATCTAAAGCTCAGGAGTCGTATTTAATTAACTGTGGACATGTACACTAGAGGGAATTGGGGACAACCTTTTATTTTATACAATTTAATGGAGTTTTGGAAGAAAGCTGAAGATGAAGGAGGGCTCTGATAGCAGTGATCCTGTTAGATGCACTTACCCAGAGCAGAAAATAAGCCATACAAGGATGTGCACACATGCAACAAATGCTTTCAGAGAACAGACTGGTTTATGCTGCTTTCTTTTCTAAATTTAGTTTGTCATTAACAGAATGATTGGGCAATGCACACAGAGCAAAAATTCCTCAGAATCCCTAATGCAGGGCAGTTGGTTGAACTGCCAACTTCTGTGATTGATGACCAGCATGAACACTGCAATCCCCCAAAGAAACCCTCAGCCTTACCTTTGTTTGTTTGTTTTCAGTGCAGTGTAATGATGGAGAAACTCCAGTGTGAGAGTCACTGATTTGGGTTTATTGTTGCAGTTTTATTTTGAGACTGTTTTACTGATTTCTGTGGGTAAACTTCACTCTTGTACTGAAGGACTAGCATGAGACCTCTCCACCTCCTTAATCCTGTATAACTCCTAATTGAAGTCCTACTTAAAGGATTTATTGGGGATTTAAGGAGAGCTGTTTATGTTGTATGTTATTATGTCTGTAATAACAGGTGCTACTCAAGGTGGCAGATTTTTTACTCCTTTTTTTTAAGTACATATTCTATATACACTCCCTTTGCTGTGACCAAGTTCCTACTCAACACCTCATTGCACTAAGGGCACGTGGACCTTTGCATGTGGATCAGATGGACCCAGTGGGGCTGGCAGCCTGGTTCAGTGTAAGGTAGATCTGACCCATGCAGCTTCTCATTTCTTGTATAATAAAGCTTTCCTTGTCAACAGATACACCTGCAATAGGCTGGTGTGTTGTCATGAGCTTTTGGGGGGTTCTTACTGTCTGAGTGCTTGAGGTAAGAGATTGTTTCAGAGCCTTTTCATCTTTCTGTTTCTGAAGAAAGAAATATAATTAGGGATTGAACAGATGGTAAATGGTAATATAATATACCTAGTAGAGCAACTTGCATTACTTGTGCTTGTGAGAGCAGCCTCTCTTTCTGTCAAAGATTGCAAAAATCCACCAGGACAAAAGTTCAGAATGCAAAAATGTTTTTCCTGAAGTGCTGCTTCTTAAAGGGGAAAAAAAAAAAAACCCCAAACACCTCAAGCTTTGGTGAGAACAGTGCCCTGGTGCTCTATGCACTGTAAAGCCAAAACTAATAGCTTGAAAGTGCTGTCCCCTTCCAAGACTTGTTTGCCTACCTCCAAGTGAAACCACTGATACTAGTTTCAGAGCATACACTTACTATGGGGAGGTGGAAGAAAACATTGGAAGAATGTTGGAAGAAAAAGCAAATGAATGTTGGAAGAAAAGCAAATTATTAGTTGTCTTTTATCAGCCAGAGAAGGAGAAAGAGCGAGGCAGAGACAATTTTCTTCACCAAGATGCCAAGCAGCATTTATTGATTAATTTACAGCTCTTTTTATACCCTTTTAACTTCCAGGTAATTGGAGAAGAAGCCAGCCACCCCCTGGGGTGATTGGCTGGGGTGCCACAGCACCCAGAGTCCAAACATCTCTCTGCTGTCTTACAAACAAACACCAGCAAGGTCACAGCTGGAGAGAATCTTTGCAATCCCACAGGAAGAAAAAATTCCAGGCAGTAGTGTTTTAACACCCCCAAGTAGTACCTAAGTGGAAATTGATAATGCATAACCATTAGCTGTCAGTAATTAACACCTGTAGTATTTTGATGAGGAAAATCTACATTTCAGCTAAGGTAAGTGTGTGGTAACAGGAGAGACTGAGACACAGGGTCTCTGAAAACCCTTGTGGGCAACTTCTCCTTGAATATGTATTCTTCACAAGCTTGGCAAAACTCAATTTTTATTGTGCGTACTGCACCTTGCACTGGTGTGAAAACAGGGCTTCTGTATGCATTAGAGTCCAAGTGAGCGCTGCTGCAATGGGAATAATCCACAGTGGCATAACTACCATTGTGATTCTCTTGCTGATACCTAACAAGTTTTAGAACTTTGTGATTTTTATTTCTTTTTTAATTACAAAGTGTCAGCTGATACTTGAAAAAATGGTGATAAAGACCGGGCAAATTGGATTTAAGGCGTGTCTGACTGGGGAAAATCTTAATAAATCAAAAATCTTTATAAATATAGCTAACACCTTTGCCAAGAGCTGCAGCCACAGCTCTCCAGCCCCCAGGGGCTGCAAGGGGTGACCCAGGAGCTGCTCTGAGAGCCCCCCCTGGGTTCCCAGCCTGCCTTGCCAGCAGCTGACATGGCTTCTGAGCAGGGAGGGACTTCCAGAGCCTGGCGACATTTGCACTTGCCAGTGGAGAAAAAAAAATTTAAAAATCCTGGCAGAAATGATGGCAGGTACCTTGTCTTTTTTCCTGAGGTTTTTGGTGGTGTCGGAAGGGGAAGACAGCTGTGCATTTTGTCTAAAAAAACCCTGTATTTTTCTGCATGCCTTCTCTGTATCTGTCATGCATTCTCTGAGATGAAAACATGACCCTTCCCAGGATTTCCCTAGAAACAGTTAAAAAAGAGGAGTGAATTCCTGACAGGTTTTGTAATTTTTGTGGGGTTTTTTTTTTGCATTCCTGCTATTCCCATACACTTGGATTCTCCATCTCTTTACTATTACAGTGGGAAGGAAATAGTCATTACTGTTTGCAGTGCTGGAGACCTTCTCTAATGGGTCCCCTAAATGAAAATGGGGTTGAAATTCGTGCTAAAAAATGCCTGGCTGGTTTTCTCTGGAGATGCCAGCAAAGCTGAATAGACAGAGCATCAACAGCCTGAGCCAGATGGGTCACCGACATGAGCTGTGGCACCGGCAGTGCCTTCAGCAGGGCTCGCCGGTTTCTTCCCGGAGAAGGAGGGCTGGCACAGCAGCCGGGGGCAGCTTCTTCCACGCCCTCATCTCCAGCGGGCTGCGAACGCGGTAGCCCAGTGCTGATGCGCTCCTTCCCACTTACCACGTCAGGGGAGATAGAATGTGATGGTTTGTTTGCCCGTGTCACTGTGTCAGCAGCGGCATTTCCAAACAGCTTTGACAGGCGGGGTGTCGGAGGCGGCTCGGGGAGGCGTTTCTCAGACCTGCTGTGTGCGTTGGCCGTGCGGTGCGGTGCGCTCCGGGCGCTGCCCTGCTGATGCTCCCTGCCCGCCGCTGTCAGCCCGGCTCGGCCCCGGCTCCCCGCTCCCGGGTCAGCCTCGGAGCGCTCATCCCCAGTGCGCCCATCCCCGGAGCGCCCAGCTCTGGATCGCCCATCCCCGGTGCGCTCATCCCCGGTGCGCCCATCCCCGGTGCATCCATCCCCGGAGCGCCCATCCCCGGTGTTCTCACCCCCGGTGCTCTCATCCCCGGTGCCCCCATCCCCGGAGCACCCATCCCCGGTGCGTTCATCCCCGGTGCATCCATCCCCGGAGCGCCCATCCCGGTGTGCCCAGCCCCGGAGCGCCCAGCCCCGGTGCTCTCATCCCCGGTGCGCCCATCCCGGAGCGCTCATCCCCGGGGCGCCCAGCTCTGGATCACCATCCCGGTGCGCCCATCCCCGGTGCGCCCAGCTCTGGATCGCCCATCTCCGATGCGCCCATCCCGGTGCGCCCATCCCCGGAGCGCCCATCCCCGGAGCGCCCATCCCGGCTCCCTTCCAGCAAGTCGCGCTGCGCTGCCCCCCTTCCCTCCACTCCCCTCCCTTCCCTCCCTTCCCTCCCTTCCTTCCCGCCGCGCCTCTTGAAGAACGCGTTGTGGGTTTGTTGTTTTTTTTTTCTGATGTCGGGGGAGCGTAAATCAGCTTCATCTAAAATCTCGGAAGCGCAAGTCCATCAAATCTTCCTCGCAGCCGCCCGCTACACCTTGCGTGAGTCAGACTGCAGAGCTGCCGGTGCCCTTCTGGCTGTGCGGGGCTGCTCGTGTTCCCCCCCCTGTCTCAGAGGCAAAAGCAGCGGTGGGATCTGCTCACGCTCGCAGCGGTTCCTTCCCCGCTCGTTGTAGCAGCCGCTGACCTCCAGGCACTGTGAATAAACAGCAAAGCCGGGAACAAAAGGAGTCTTCTGGCTGCCATTATCTCACATTAACATAGCAGACGCGCCGCGGTGTGAACAATGCGAGTCTCGGTCGCCGATAATCAGCGAGCACGCAGGCATTCGGATTACCAAGGCAACAGGCAATGGTAGAAGGCCGGGTGGGTGTGTTTTTTGTTGTAAAGGAGCAGTCGGGTGTGGAACGGCAGGTGTATTGGCGGAGCAGGGCAGAGGGAATGCCCGGTGTGACATGGGGGGGGGGACCGAGGGCTCGGGGTCGCATTCCGACACACCTCAGCTAATAAGACACGGATGGAGCTGTGAGATGCAATAAAGATTAAGCGCATTTGTCGAGCTGAAAGCGGTCATAAGATAATTGTCAAGCATTGTGAGCAAGGTAACAGGTGGCATGCTGATAGCAGGGCTGTTGCCGGCGGATTTGGTGGCTGTGATCTGCTTTGTAACGCGTTGCATGGGCTGCTCGGGTGACAATAGAGCCGGGTGGGATGCTTTCTGCCTTTGCTGGGACGCTGCAGCCCCACGGTGGTGGTAGCCCGAGGCAGCAGCGGGTCTGGAGCGTTTCTCTGTTCCTTACCTGCATAGCTGGGCTCCGTTTGTTGCACTCAAGAGCCGAGTTGCGTGATCTGCGGTGTCCTGGCGTGCGCAGGCGCACACGTGTGCACGGACATGTGTGAGCCCCGCGAGTCGGCAGGACCGCGTGTGAACGCGGGGCACGGGGAGGGGGGGGGGTGTTGCAGCTTCACAAGAGTCTGGTTTCACCTGACCGTGTGGCCTCACGCATTTTCTGGTTGCAGGGGTTAGTCTGGGATGCAGGAACTCCTGCTGAGCGAGGCTGGAACAGCCCCGGAGCCTGTGTGCAGAGCAAGGCTCCAGGAAGCAGCAGCAAGCATTTCAACCTGTAAA
Source organism: Ceyx cyanopectus (assembly GCA_013401355.1). NCBI lineage: Eukaryota > Metazoa > Chordata > Aves > Coraciiformes > Alcedinidae > Ceyx > Ceyx cyanopectus. The sequence continues at coordinate 16,858 of VYZU01088257.1, read as the reverse complement.
ATGGAAAGCAGCATCCCCACCTCGAGCCATCCAGGCCTCAGGCCTTGTCAGGGTTAAAAAGAAAAAGTTCAGGGCTTTGAGCTTCCAGGGGTGCTTCTCCATCGCCTGCTCCACACAGTGGCTGCCTGGATGGTGCTTGTCACTGTGCCTGGTGGTGCTGGGAAGAGCAGAGGCAGGGAGTGAGAGCCACCTGCAAGCTGCAGGTGCCATCCAAAGCACCCAGCTGATGAATGGCTTGCTGCTTTCACCTGCTGGCTGCTTCACCTGCATAGCAGGTTCAGGATGCTTCTGTCTTTTCAGACAGTTTGCCAGGAAACTGCCTTTCCATCTTTTTTTTTTTTTTTTTCCCCAGGGAAGGGGGACAATTCTAACTGCTTTCAGTCCTCCTCTTCAGGTGATATTGCTCATACTCCAGTGCAGGCAACATGCAGTACTGAAAGGACACCCATCCTTCAATAGGGAAGGACAAGGTAGGGATCCTCTGTGCATTTGGAGTGGGGAGAATCAGAGCTTTCCAAAGGTCAGAGAATGTATTCATCTAGTTGGAAGGAGTGGAAGGAAACAATAGACTTGAGTTGGAGCTGTGTGTTTCTCTGTAACATCTGAACACTTGGAGTCAAGCCATTAAGAGGGGAAAGAAAGTCTTGCAGAATGCTTCCAAATTGGCTTTTTTTTTTCACTTTTGTGGTACATAAAAACACCCAGGGATTTGGGTGGGACTCTGTGTGTTTGCTTGGTGAAACACACAATGGAGCCTTCATTTCTGCCAACATGATTTAAACCACTTTAAATAATAATACTAAACAGAGCAATGTATTTGAGAAAGCCATGCAATGTCTTAGCATCAGTCAAAAATGAATTGTAAAGCCAATATTAGTGTACAAACTGAAGACACCACCTGCGTATTCTCCTCATCTTCACCTTGGGATGCTGATGTACCAAAGCTTTTAATTTGCTTTCTTGTGTGTGTAAGGTACAGCTGTGGTTACTCTGTTTTTTTCACAATATATCTTCCTTGCTGACTGGAAGTGGTTTCTGCAATCTGTGGAAAACACAGCACCAAAAGATCAAGGGATAACTTGGTTAAGTTTTGTCTTACTAATTATTATTTTTTTTTAATAGCAGTGTGTTTTAATATCTGTTAACGAGGCTGAAAACTAATTTGGAGTGATTTCAGTTGAAATGCTTTGGCCAAGCACTTCAGCCATATGATGTGAAGTGGTTGCACAGAGCTCAGCTGGTGAGCATTGGTTTTGATCTCCTGGAAAAAAAAAACCAACTCTATGGAAACTGAAAAGTGACTTATTTCTTCTAAATGTCTGGGGGCTTTAAAAAGAAAACGTGAGGAGATCTCTGAAATGTTTTTGAGTGCAAGTGGAAACAAATGTTGGTTTTCAGGTGTCACATTCAAGGTGTACTTTTCAAGTCAGCAGTCAAGGCCAAGGTTGTTTTTAGTGGAAATGTAACCATAAATAAATAAAACCAACAATCCATTTGGTATGTTATTGGGAATTGATTGTCAGGGATTCCTAGCTCATCAAATGGAAAAAAAAAATAGCTGAAGCCCTTCCTGGAGCCTTATGGTTTTGCTGATAGTATTCTGTCTGTTCTCATGATTTTACTTGTGTTGTTAGATTTTTATTTTACTGGCAGGAAAACACTACAAATGTTCAGTTAATTCCTGTTCCATAATAGGAACATATCAAAAAGGTGGTTCCAATTCAGTATTTGCACTGCACCATGCACTCTTCTTCTTAAATAAGAGTATGCTTGAAATAAGTCTGTGGTAGTGCTCTAGCTGAAGAGGCTTGCTAAGCAAATTCATATTAATAATGAAAGTTACACGAGTGGTGTTCATTTGAGAAAACCAACTGAAACAAAACCTGAATTAAGAAGCTCAGCTGCCTCACTTGAGGCAGTGTGGGTGTGAAACACGTGTATGGGTGCTGCAGTTACCTAGGGCTTGCTTTCCTGCCCTGACTGTGGCATTTGTGCCATTTTTCCTCTGCTGATGGGTGAGGTTTTCTGAGGGAAAAGATGTTGAGGAGGGAACAAGGAGCCTTGTTTGGAAATGTTTAGTTTGTATTAAAGTAGTGTCACCTAGAGGCTCCAACCAAGAATACAGCCAAGGGGTGTGGGTGGCCTGAGTGTCCAGAGGCAGTGAGGGGCTGGAGGGCACCTAAAGTCTCTAACTATTCCAAAAGGTCTGGATATTTGCCTGGTTCTGTTTTCCTAGTACTGGGTTAAGAGCAGCTGCTTAGACCTAAGTACCAAGGTGCTTTCTGACAGGGCTGTTGTGTTACCAGTGGCTTCAGTACGCTCACCAGCAGCTATGAAATCCTTCCTCCTTACTCCCTGATGGCATTTTCACTGCATCATAGTTCAAAAAGTCATTTCCCTCCATCTCTTCCTCCTTGCTCCGTGGCTTCCTCTGCTGTTTGGCTTTTAATGCTGACCAGTAGTATGTATAGGTTCATTAACACTACTATAAATTTAGTCAATACTCTTTTAGTGGACTCCAGCTGAGCCCAAAGTGACTCAGTGCCCTCCAGGGTGTAGTGAGAGACTTAATTACCCTTGTACCATGCAACAGGAGCAATGTCACGGGCAGCATTTTTCTGTGGCTGGAGAGGTTGAAGCTTCTTTCTCTAGTGGCTGCCATTTCTGAGTTGAAAGCAAGGAATTTCAGGCCACTTCCCAGGGCTGTGTAATAGCAGCAGGTAGCCAGTGCTCTTCTGCAAATGAGAATGGGATTGGTCATGTTACATGGATTTTCCTTCAGTGGAAATATTCCTGTGGGTGATCTGAGGACAGAAATGCACGCTGAAGGAGTGAACTGCGGGGGGGACAAGCAGTCCCTCAGTTGAGTGACTTGTGTTTCAGCCTTTCCTACTGCTTGAAACTAAAGCCCTGCATGATGGGGGAGTGGTGGGTGTTGCATCCAGCTCGTGTGCAGTTGGTGATGGGCCAGAGCACCATGCTGGGGAGTGCAACCAGCAGAATGCTGAGTGTTTCTCACTGGGGTCACTGAAGTGAGGTGTGTCGAGGTGTGCAGGTTGGTGTTCAGCAAGGCACACTGATCACTATTTCAGTGTCATTTCTGATATTAGCAGTGTCAAACTAACTGCCACGTTGGATGATGTGTGATAATTCAGTGTGCACAGAGAATTTCTCAGCAAAGCTGTAGCTGGTGTTGGGTCTTGGAGACTTCCATCACATGTCAACAACACGGAAGAGAAGCATGCTTTGAAGGCAGTGAAAGTGAAGCTACAGTTAGAACTCCTTAGCAGCAGGAAAAAGCATCACTAGCTCACACCTGAGTGTCCTTCCAGTGTATTTGCATTAGAAGAACCTTCTGTGACTCTCTGCTTTGATTCCTGCCTCTCATTGCCCTTCATATTTACTCACACACTTGGAAAACATTTGCCTTGTCCCTCACGTTTTCTTGCCTGTCCACAGCACAGCAGCAGGGAGCAGAGAGGGATGGCTGCAGCGAGGCCTTGCACTGCTGATGCCATGGGAGAGAGCTGCTCTGGAGGCACTGAAAAGCAGACAAACACTCCTGTGTGCCACAAATACCCAAGCAGAGCAGAGAGCAGACACCATCAGAGGAGGCAGTACAGCAGGAGGCTTGGTGGCAGTCACACAGCCAGCATTAGTCATGCTGCTGGGGGACTGCAGGTGTTAGTCACCCAGGCCACTGAGGAGCAAGATTGCCAGCCTTCTCAGAGGAAAGGGTTGCAAGAAAAATGGGCTAGGAGCACTTACTGGCTGCAAGGTAGTGAATATGCCCTCTTTTTCATGTCTTAGATGGATTCTGTTCACATAAACGTTACAAGTATCTCATAGAGAATTGCTATTTCCCATTTATTTTCCTTAATTATTTATTAGGGGAAATTGTTCTTCTCCCTAATTGAATTTTTTTTTCTTTTTTTTTTTTTTTTTTTATAGCTTAATTCAATTTGGATATTTTGAACCAAGTAGGTCAGTTCACATTCACAGCTAGGTTGTAACACAGTGCTGTTGTGCTGGCACAGCACTGTGGAATTAGTTTCAAGTTTCCTAGCTGTTTGTAATATGTATTCACTGCTTCCTTTTGCCTCACACAGTTGCTGTTATGTGATTATTTGTTACTACGCTCACAGGGAGATTTGATCACCTGTGTGCACATTTCAGTGTGCAAGGCAGCTCCTGTTCTGAAGTGATTCACACTCTGGACACTGCCTGGACTCTGTTTGATGGGGATGGGCTGAACAGTTGCCTTCACTGTATTTAACAAATGTCATTAATTCCACTAGATACATGCCTACCCCATGTGCATTTCAAACCAGCAGTGCTCTCACATGGAAAGAACTGCAAGAACTGTTTGCTGGGATCTGTGGACAAAGCTAATGGAAAAACCCCAATCCTCTCATCCCCATGTTTATCTGAAAGATGTGTTGTGTATCTGCAGTTGATTTTCCAGAATGCTGATGAGCTAATACTGTTTTTGGCATGCAGCTTATCCACCGTGGGGGAGAACACTAGCTGAATTTCAATTTACTTCTCAAAATGATGTGGAGCTGCTAGTCCTTTAAAGGCTGTTGTGCCCATTTGGGGACCCAGTGCAGACAGTGGAGCTGCAGTCTGGTCTCAAAATCTAATGGAACTGGGAGGAGGCAGCTGAAGCAGTGATTGTGGAAGAGCTTCAGCTGGGTTGCAAAAAACCAAATGTTTCTGAGCAACTTGCTTAGTGTCCTCATTTGAAACTCTGCCCTGATCCTGTTGTTCTGCCACTGCGAACAGAGCTTTATGGTAAATCTCCTGTGCTTCAGCAGGGTGAGGGAATTAACAGGTTCTGCCTGCATTTGGTGTAGGCGCATGGCTAATAAAGAAACTGAGAATACCATGCTAATAATGGCAGGAGAGTTAAGGGCATGTCAGGTGTCCCTTTGTCTCTGCCAGCAATTTGCCACTGTTCAACCTTCCAGAATCTCACCCTCCTAACCATTTGTTTTTGCAGTGATGGGTCTTTCCCCTACGATTCTGTTCCCTGGCAGCAAAACACCAACCAGCCTCCAGGCTCTTTATCCGTGGTCACCACAGTATGGGGTGTGACTAACACCTCTCAAAGCCAGGTAAGCTTTGCATGCTCTGCCCCCTAGACACAGGGCTTCAGTGATGTTTGCTAAATGGAAAGCTTTTTGGAAAAACCTTTTTGTTTCCATAACAGAGTCTGTGTTCTGTCTTGTCTACCTTTTTCAAATCGAGTGATATTAGATCACATGCCAAATTTCCTGCAGATGAAAAAAAAAATCATTTAAATTCTGCTCAAAAAATTAAAACCAAAATATTTATGGATTGAGCCATTTGAAAACTAAATTATTCAGGGGCTGAAGCACATAGGTACTACCATGGCAGCTATGGAAGCACTTGTTGTGGCAAAATCATCTTTAAAAAATGAGAGGAAATGGTTACAGGATCTGTAATGTGATTTATTCTGGTTGATTTCTTTTTAATAGCTAAAAAAATTTAAAAGGTATCTCATCTGGGAGAGAAACACCTGAGTAAACAAGTAGGTCTGTAGATTGGCCAGAAAGTGGAAATACAGTTTCTTGTGAAAATGTTTCCCACTTAAGAAGGCCAAAGGAAAGGAGAAAAAAAAACAAAAAGCCTTAGGGGTTTGTTCTATCATGAGAACACTGTAACATCAAACAAGCAAACTTAAATCCTTTCTAGAAACCAAACAGAGGGCTCTTTCCTAATAAACAATAAAAGCAATGGACAGACTTTGGTACATTTTGAAGAGAGATTCAAGAACAAGTGAAGCCACTGAAATACACTTTACATTTTTTCCTCTCTGTAGTAGCCTTAGCAGTTTGCCAGTGAGACTATTTGTGAATTATGTCAAAGTCCTACATTAAAAAAAAAGAAAAAGAACAAGCATGTACTTTCTATTCATCAGAGAGTGTTGTNTGGGGATGGGCTGAACAGTTGCCTTCACTGTATTTAACAAATGTCATTAATTCCACTAGATACATGCCTACCCCATGTGCATTTCAAACCAGCAGTGCTCTCACATGGAAAGAACTGCAAGAACTGTTTGCTGGGATCTGTGGACAAAGCTAATGGAAAAACCCCAATCCTCTCATCCCCATGTTTATCTGAAAGATGTGTTGTGTATCTGCAGTTGATTTTCCAGAATGCTGATGAGCTAATACTGTTTTTGGCATGCAGCTTATCCACCGTGGGGGAGAACACTAGCTGAATTTCAATTTACTTCTCAAAATGATGTGGAGCTGCTAGTCCTTTAAAGGCTGTTGTGCCCATTTGGGGACCCAGTGCAGACAGTGGAGCTGCAGTCTGGTCTCAAAATCTAATGGAACTGGGAGGAGGCAGCTGAAGCAGTGATTGTGGAAGAGCTTCAGCTGGGTTGCAAAAAACCAAATGTTTCTGAGCAACTTGCTTAGTGTCCTCATTTGAAACTCTGCCCTGATCCTGTTGTTCTGCCACTGCGAACAGAGCTTTATGGTAAATCTCCTGTGCTTCAGCAGGGTGAGGGAATTAACAGGTTCTGCCTGCATTTGGTGTAGGCGCATGGCTAATAAAGAAACTGAGAATACCATGCTAATAATGGCAGGAGAGTTAAGGGCATGTCAGGTGTCCCTTTGTCTCTGCCAGCAATTTGCCACTGTTCAACCTTCCAGAATCTCACCCTCCTAACCATTTGTTTTTGCAGTGATGGGTCTTTCCCCTACGATTCTGTTCCCTGGCAGCAAAACACCAACCAGCCTCCAGGCTCTTTATCCGTGGTCACCACAGTATGGGGTGTGACTAACACCTCTCAAAGCCAGGTAAGCTTTGCATGCTCTGCCCCCTAGACACAGGGCTTCAGTGATGTTTGCTAAATGGAAAGCTTTTTGGAAAAACCTTTTTGTTTCCATAACAGAGTCTGTGTTCTGTCTTGTCTACCTTTTTCAAATCGAGTGATATTAGATCACATGCCAAATTTCCTGCAGATGAAAAAAAAAATCATTTAAATTCTGCTCAAAAAATTAAAACCAAAATATTTATGGATTGAGCCATTTGAAAACTAAATTATTCAGGGGCTGAAGCACATAGGTACTACCATGGCAGCTATGGAAGCACTTGTTGTGGCAAAATCATCTTTAAAAAATGAGAGGAAATGGTTACAGGATCTGTAATGTGATTTATTCTGGTTGATTTCTTTTTAATAGCTAAAAAAATTTAAAAGGTATCTCATCTGGGAGAGAAACACCTGAGTAAACAAGTAGGTCTGTAGATTGGCCAGAAAGTGGAAATACAGTTTCTTGTGAAAATGTTTCCCACTTAAGAAGGCCAAAGGAAAGGAGAAAAAAAAACAAAAAGCCTTAGGGGTTTGTTCTATCATGAGAACACTGTAACATCAAACAAGCAAACTTAAATCCTTTCTAGAAACCAAACAGAGGGCTCTTTCCTAATAAACAATAAAAGCAATGGACAGACTTTGGTACATTTTGAAGAGAGATTCAAGAACAAGTGAAGCCACTGAAATACACTTTACATTTTTTCCTCTCTGTAGTAGCCTTAGCAGTTTGCCAGTGAGACTATTTGTGAATTATGTCAAAGTCCTACATTAAAAAAAAAGAAAAAGAACAAGCATGTACTTTCTATTCATCAGAGAGTGTTGTCACCAACACAGCATGGCTCTAGCAGGCTTTTATTTTAACCTTTTTCATAACTGTGGTCATTTGGGTTCCATCCAGTTAAAAATCCCCTGTGAATGATCATTGGAGATCAGAAGCTCTGGTTTGTTTGGAAGTGGAAAAAGGAGAAATAACCAGGAATGTGTATCTAGACATCAAGGTGTGTGCTCCAGAGAGTTCACAGCACAGGATGGTTCTATTTTAACTCATCAAATCAACTTAATTTGCTTGATGTAGTTGCAGGTAAAGCCCCTTATTCTGCTGTCTCCACTCGCAGGTGCTGGGAAATCCAATGGCAAATGCTAACAACCCTATGAACCCAGCAGGAAATCCCATGGCTTCTGGCATGACCACAAGCAACCCTGGAATCAATTCCCCTCAGTTTGCTGGTCAGCAGCAGCAGTTCTCAGCCAAGGCAGGCTCCACTCAGCCCTACATACAGCAGGGCATGTATGGGAGACCCAATTATCCTGGAAGTGGAGGCTTTGGTGGCAGGTAAGATTTGCTGGTGCAAGGAGGGAAATTAATGTATATAGTTGACAAAACGTGTTTCAGTGACCTGGCAGAAGTGTCATGGGCTTATTTTAATTACAGAAAGTCTCAGTAGCTGTTTTATGCTGGTTAACTGAAGTGCATCTGCTTTTACAGCTTGGAAAAGCAGCTACCCAAACTGCAGTGAAATTCATCACAGTAAATGGAAATGGCGTAGGTCAATCAATTAGCTCTAATAAACCCCCCAAAATAAAGTTCTAATTAAGAGAGATTGTTAAACAGACCACAGGATTAGGCATGATTAACATTTAATAAGGCCAGGATGTGAAAGGTATTGATGGTATCATTTCTAGGTGTGTATGGAGGAATAAGCTTGAGTATTGGGCAGAGTGGATTCCTGTGCAGTGGGTATTTCTGCCCAGAGACTTTACTCCATGGCAAGAAGAATTGGGGGTGGAGATGTTTAAGTGAGATGGTCAAGCTGTGTATTTATTCAAGGGAGTAAATGCTGCATTCCTGAAATAAGCCAAAGCTACAAGTTTTGTTGCACTTTTACTTTCTTTGTCTGTGCTTTGTAAAGGAGGGTGGGCAGTGCAGTTAGCTGAAACCAGATTTATGGCCTTTCTGCAAAGGTTGTCAGCATAGCCCCTCTACTGTGAAGAAGTTCCCTGTGACTCAGGGAACTTACCTCTCATTTCATCTCTGCCACTGATCTACTGAGCGACCTTGAACAAGTCCAAAAGTTTCTTTAGCTTACTATTAACATCTCTAAAATGGGCAAGATACACTGGCCTGTATTTATAAAGATGGTTGGTACCTTGGAGTGGGAAAGGCACGGTTTAGGTTGATTTATGAGCAGTAGGAGAGCTGGATAGAAACAGCATCCTGTGGGATCCAGTAGAGCTGATTACCTTGGGTTTTTCCTGGCCTTTCTGCTAGGGTTCAGAGGCACTGATAGGTGGTTTTGGAACAGCTCCAGAGGAGGATCACACCCACCGTTCAAACCACACCTGATTTCTCCCTCCCTTTCTCTTTTCTTCCATCAGTTACCCCGGAGGCCCCAACACCCCTGCAGGAATGGGGATCCCCCCCCACACGAGGCCACCAGCTGATTTCACCCAGCCAGCTGCAGCAGCTGCTGCTGCAGCAGTTGCAGCTGCTGCTGCCACGGCCACAGCTACGGCCACAGCCACGGTGGCAGCCCTGCAGGAGACACAGAATAAGGACATGAACCAGTATGGCCCGGTAAGAGAGCACCCCTTCTGTCTTCAGAGCTGCCCAGTCTGCACCAGTACAGGGGTTGGGCTGTGCTCCCTCTTTAGTGGGGTCCCTACCCTCGGGTAATCGTTTATTTTGCCAGCTCTGGTTGGTTGATTGGTTCTTCCCCTTGAAACAAGGAAGCAACAGTAGAAAAGAGATTTCTTTGCCTTTTAATGCTGTTGTCTATGAGAAGACACCTGCATATCTGGTGGGCTGTAGCCTCCAGCATGCCACAACTTCATGACATCATTTTTGTCTTAAAATTAATTCAGGCTTTTTCCTCCTTACCTTTTTTACCTCTCTGAATTTGGAATTCTCTGGGCCCACATGCCAGGTGATCTAAAGTCCAGCAGTACAGAAACTGGAGTGCTGTGCTGTATTCACACAGCCAACTTCCTAACCTGCTGCCCTACAGTAATAGGCTGATTTAAACAGTTTAATTGCTCAGCTTAGACTTGAGGTCTGTCTTTCTCTCTTGATGCCTTGTACAATAATTCCAGCTGAATGTTGATGATAAATATCATCAGCTCCCCATCAGATGCTGGAGAATGTTGAGGGAAAATGCGACATAAATCCTGCCCTCCTTCCCTCCCCCAGAAGCATGCTCAGCTCCCTCCTCCCATTTGAAATGCATGTCGCATTTTATTCTTTTTTTTTTGTCTTCTTCTTCCGTTGAAGGTTTGTTCCTCTTTCCAGATGGGTCCAACTCAGGCTTACAACAACCAGTTTATGAACCAGCCTGGTCCTCGTGGCCCTGCTTCTATGCCAGGCAACATGAACCCAGCTAGCATGGGAGCAGGGATGACACCTTCAAGCATGAGTGGGCCACCCATGGGCATGAACCAGCCTCGGCCTCCTGGAATGAGCCCCTTCAGCACCCATGGGCAGAGGATGCCTCAGCAAGCCTACCCAGGCCCACGCCCCCAGTCTTTGCCTATACAGGGCATAAAGAGACCATACCCAGGAGAGGTAATCAAAGAAATGATATTTTGCATACACTGTTCCTTTGATTGTTGCAGCGTGCTGGTGTAAGATACATCCATCTTTGTTCCAGCCTTGACAGGAGTGCTGCCATTAAAACTTGAGTGGCAGGAGCTCTTCCCTTTTAGCTGCTAAAGTACTCAGCTTGGCCCTTGCTATGTTAATGACAGTCATGAAAAGCAAGAAAGGCCCAAAACCAGCTCAAAATGTCACTTTAAGAGTCTGATACTTGCTGGTGAATTCACAGACCCTAAGCAGACTTCCTGCACAGAAGTGGATTTATTTAACATGACAACTTAAAAGAGCTGTTGAAGGTGAAGTAGTTCATTTGAGCCCAGTACAGGATGTGATCTGCATTTTCCTGGATGGTTTTATTGTTCTGAAGAAACACAGGGTTGCATTGTATAATAGAAATAACATTTTTTTTTAAAGACCAACTGCTTTCCCAACTTCTGGAGGCTTGGTTTTCATAGGCACTGAGTTGAATATAAATCATGTGGGAACTCAAATCCCCCCGTGTCAGCATTTATCTAATATAAGTTTATTTGGTGTGTGGCATTTCTGCCTTAAGTTCCCATGCTGTTATATGAGGTCTGAGTGCCTTTGTAGACAAAATTACATTGCCATTGACTTGTGCTGTGACCTTGGGCAAAACACTTGAGGTCAAACTTTTAAATAACCAAAGATGAAGACAAATGAGCTGTTGGGTTTTAAAAGGTACCCCTGCATTTGGCTGTTTGAATTGGTATCAATCAGGCACTAGATGCTTTTGAGAATCCCACCTCAGCGTCTGTATGCACCTAGATGTCTTTGCATGTCTAGCCACCAGTCACTAGCTTCAGAGGGAATTTCCTGGTGAAACTCCACCTTAAACTGAGATGACAACAAGAGTTCTAACTCTAGGTGTTAGGCTTTGAATATTATGACATTGCCCTGACTATAACAACATCAGTAAGAGTTTATAGAAAGCATACAGCAGAGTCCCATGGCTCACAGAGAGTTATGTATTGAGTTAACATTTTTTGGTTCTGATTCTTTCCAGATCTGCAAACATATTTTTTTTTAATTAAAAAAAAAAGTAATTAGAAATATGAAAATATTAAGTGCTTTTGTGGGATGGGAAGTGATGTGCTTTTGCTTCTGGGAAGGCTTTTCACTCTGTGAATGCTGCCACTTTACAATTAAGCCAAGAAGAGACAGAAGGTGTAATCTTCAGATCATTTTTATCTGCAAATTTAATATTTTAAGAAAGACTGTAAATCCCTTTTTTGCTGCTTCAGAAGCAGGGTTTGTATCATAAGTGAATATGATCATGTTTCCAAGAAGTCAATAGTGAACAGTGCCCTAAAGTTACATGCTTGCTGATCTGGAATTCTGCAGATCCCATAGCTGCTATTTGCTTACTGGTTTTTGAAATCTTCATTTGGGGAAAATTCTTCTTCATAAGTTAATTTTTCAAATGGACATTTGATTAGCAGTACAGTTTTAATTTTCATGGCTTCAATGCCAAAACCCCCCCAGGGTTGGTGCTGGTGGCACTGGCAAAAGCACAGAGATTTTGTGGATGCTGCATCTGGTTGTAATTCTGGTTTCTTCAAGCACACTGCCCTTTGACAGCACTGCAGGGCTCAGCAGACTGTGTGTATTAAAGTTTGTGGTCATTCTTAGCCCACTTTGATGCTTTGGAGTGAATTTTCACCCCCAGCCATCAGGACCCTGGTTTAGCATGAGTGGCACAAAGCTGAGGAGTGTTCACCTGGAGGTTTTTGGTTTGGTTTGGTTGCACTATTGAGTATGTGCTAATAAACAGTCCAAGACAGCTGCTTGCATGAAACAGATCTTTATATTCTTTCCTCTCTGTCATGAAATAGCCTAATTATGGAAACCAGCAGTATGGACCAAATAGCCAGTTTCCAAACCAGCCTGGTCAGTACCCCACTCCCAACCCTCCGAGACCCCTCACATCACCCAGCTACCCTGGGCAGAGGATGCCAAGCCAGCAAAACACGGGGCAGTACCCTCCTCCCACAGTCAACATGGGGCAGTATTACAAGGTAAGAGGTTTTAGATCATCTGCTAGTGTTCTGGTAGATGTTTGTGAATGAAATCTCATTGATGACTTCATAGGTAGTACTTCTGTGTAGTTACAGCAGTTAGATTTTAAAAGCATATTGGTTTTAGTAATGTTTTGGATATCACAGAATCAAGTCAATCAGCCAAGTAGCTTTGTAAATCAGTTGGTAAAGAAAATGGAATATTACTGCAGCTCATTAAAGGCTTTTACAAGAGAATGTTGGTTTCACTTTAAAGGTAACACGTAAAAAGAAGTACTTAATGGGATTCGTATGTAATATTTTCACCTCTTCATGGCACTCTGCTAGAATACAGCTTTGGACATTCGTAGCAAACAAGTTCCACATTGGCAGCATCCCTGTTTCAGGGTTGCAGTGGTCACTGTTGGATTAAGCCAGCCCAAACTTAAAAGCTGTTCCAGCTGTAGAATTTGTCTTTGAACTGAAGCTTGTGTGACTTTCTCCCACTTCTCCCTCCTCTTTTCTCTTTTACCTCTGTGCTGCTTGTTTTGGGCAAGAAATTAGCTATGTTAAAATGTTGCCTGAAACCTGTTTTGTGGACACAGCGTGAGGATTTGGTGTTCTCCAAACTGAGTTTGTATCTTTGAAGAGCACAGAAGTGATCTCTTGCACAGGGGTACTCCAGTGAGTATTAGAATGGGGAGGACATCAACGGTCTGGCCTGCTCTTAAAGCACTGGTTGCTGAAGTCTCTGCACTACATTCTGGTTTTGAATGTAGGCTGAAAGACTCTTAAATTGCACATTTGTGTTGCACTGGAGTCGTTCCAGTGCCATGCCCACGGGTAACACCCTTGGAAAAAAAAAAAAGGGAAAAAACCCCACTTTACTACAGAGCATCTGTTGTGTGTGCAACCCCACTGTCCACTGTGGTGCTCAAAGAGGGGCAGGATTGGCAGTACATTGCCAGGAAGAGCATGGAGGAGACAGATCCTCAACTACTGTACAGTCATGCTAAAATAAACTGCAGAAGGTCTCTGAAGTTTTTAAAGGCCAGACAATTTTTACTACATTTTACATGTGTTGCTTTGAAATGGGGTTTCAGTTTTTTTGTTTACGAGATGGTTATAACAGGGAACTTTCCAGTGCTTCCCCTGTTTTGTAGTCAAATGTCAGTCCTTCTGGAAACAGAAAACAGGGGGCCTTGTTAAGAAGAGGCATTATCCTGGGTTGGGGAAAAAAATTCAGCTTGCCACAGACAGGACCTGACCCTTTGGATTTGTAGTGATTATGGACATAGTAAGTGTACATGTTAAAGAAAAAATCAAAGGTGGTGGGAAACGTAAATGGTTAAGACTTCAGAATGTATTTATCTTCTTATGTACTTCAGAGTATCCTAGGTTAGCAGTGCAGCATTTAGAGAGAGGATCAGATTTGAAGCCCTGATTCTTTGGCTGTCTGTAAAAATGTCCATCTTCTGTCACTCTCATGTCTGCATACTCTGGCACGAGAGCTGTGGCAAGAGGCTGCCATGCAGCTGCAGTTTTGTTTCATGTCAGTGTCCTCCACATCACTGTTACGTGCTTATTCTGTCAACCACAGCCATCCCCTTAATTACAAGTGATGGTGTTTTAAGAACATAGCTACAATTTGTACTTAACTTTTTTTCTCTTAGTTTGTCTTGCTCAGCAGCAAACTAAGACCAGAATCAAACTGTAGGTACACAGAGTAAAATCCATCCCTGGAGCTTTCATGCCGAGCAGATGAGTTGGATGGGGAGGGAGAAAGGCTAGATGGAAGCAAAAGGGGCACAGACATTCTAATTGCAGTGTCTTTGGACTTTGTTTTTCATGCAGGCTTTTGTGTCCTGGGGCTGTTTTGGGAGGAAGCCAAAGAGAGACAAAGGGCTGGGTGTGTTGGGGTGGGGTGGAAAAACTGAAGCAAATGGCTGGCTGGTTTGGAGAGAGTGTTCAGAGGAACTCAGGAAGCCTCTTGGCAGCCTGGCTTGTGTCTGGGCATTGCCTGAATGAAGCTGGTGGTCTGCTGGCTTCAGGTCCTGCTTTGCTCTCCCAGTCTCATGGGATGTGCTGTGGTTTCTTGTCCTTGGGAGACAGCGGGGCCTCCTTACCTTGTTTGTAGTCTCTGGTGTTTGATAGTAGTGTAGGTCACAAGGCTTTATTATTCTTATTTTCAGACTGCAATAACAATGTGGTGTTATTTATTTTCTAGCCATCAAGGCCTGTACCTGTGGCAAATTACCCTCATTCACCTGTTCCAGGAAACCCCACGCCACCTATGACTCCAGGGAGCAATATTCCTCCATACCTGTCACCTAACCAGGATGTCAAACCACCATTCCCACCTGACATTAAACCAAATATCAATGCTTTACCACCACCTCCAAGTGAGTAGCAAACAGAATGCCCCCACAGCCATTTACTGTCCCCCTGTTCTCTGCCTCGTGCATTCCAGAGTCCGGAAACTAGTTCAGATTGCTGCTCTGGGAGAGGCTGGGATTGCTGCCTGGTGATAGGTGGCATGCACAGTGGAGGCTCACTAGAGACAGAGGGTAGGCAAGAGAAAGATTGCAATCCCCACCTGAAACAGTATCAGACAAGTTCCTCCAGGTTAAACTTGCAAGGCTTTTATTCCTGAAGTATTCCTTTGATATGCTTCCTGAGAAGAAAAGACTTGATTTGGAGTTCAGTTAAGTGTACTCAATAGGCTTGTTGTTGGAACTTTCATAGTGGTCTGTTTTGTTCAAGGGCAGAGCCCTTTATTGAACACTGCAGAATAGTGAAAAATGTGAATATTTATAGCGTTGTCTCTATTTTGATCCATACAGACTCCTTAAGAATATTCAGTAGTATGCCAAAAATTGATATATGTTCCTTTCAAAGCCACTCAATGTCACAGCTATGTTTGGCTGGGAACAGGGCAGGAATAGCAAGATGGCTCTATTCTAGCAGAAGATACTAGAAGTTTTGAAGTGATGGATGAACAATAGTAGATACTGTTTACTAGGGAACTGGGAGAAGCTTTTTGTTTGCTGGTAAATAACTGCTTCTGCCTTAGCACTTTGCAACTGATGTTTGGAATTCAGGATAGCTGAAAAAGGAAGTAGAAGAAGGTGTCCTGCAGTATTATTTGGGCAAGAACACAGCATTTAAAGACATTTGGACTTGATGGATTAGCTGTAAGTTACCACAAACCCTCGTTTTAGAAGATCAGCTAGTAATTGAATGCAGGGGGGTTGGACTAGATGATCTTCTAGGTCCCTTCCAGCCCCTAATTTCTGTGATTCTGTGATAATACCAGTGTCTTTGGTCATGGGACAGTTTCAGCAGATCAGGTTGTTGGAACTAATTAGGTAATGCTGATGCCAGTTGAAAGCAGGGAAAAGAAGCATTATCACAGTTTGCCATAATTAAGAGATTTCTTGGCAGTCTTCTGCCAACAGAGTAAGCCTGGACACAGAACCTATCCAGTGATAAAACCCAGGGATTCTTGCAATGCCTGCTTTCTGTTCGTGGTCCTAATGTTAAGTGTGGGAGAACTGAAAGCTTTGCTTTGCCACCAGCAGTTTGAGCCCTGTCGCTTGCATCACCTAGATGCCATCCTTACTTGTGCTTTTCCTCTTTGTGCCTCTGAACCTGCTAAGTTAGAAGCCAGCAGCAGATCCCCGTTTGCACATGCTGTATAAATACCCACGTTGTTGTTGCACTGCAGATGCTAAAGGGCAAGTTCACACTTTGTCTCCCTCTCCCATCCCAGCCAACCACAACGACGAGCTGCGCCTGACCTTTCCCGTCAGAGACGGCGTTGTGCTGGAGCCCTTCAGGCTGGAGCACAACCTGGCAGTCAGCAACCACGTCTTCCACCTGCGCCCCACCGTGCACCAGACGCTGATGTGGAGGTGAGTGAGGAGTTGCTGAGGCCTCAGAACTGCTTTTAGGTTTGCCTTTTTGCCTTCAGAAAGGCTAGGTGGGAAGAAGGCCCTGCGTTGCAGCTCCTCGCTGCTAGCATGTCACCAGTGTTGGGGAAATCCCTGCACCTCTGCCAGCCCTCCTGGTGGAATGGGGGTAGGGTGTGCACAAGCAACGCCAGTGCACACTTCCAGCTGGGAGACACTGATCTGTGGCCTATGAAGTGTTAGTTGCAGGAGTGGTTAAGCAGAGTTGGTACAGCTCGTGCTTAAACTGAATGGTGCAGAATATCTGAAAAATACTGAGGAAGGACCTGAATTGAGGCTCGGTGCAGTCATTCAGAAAGACAACTGCTTCCATCTTCCAAACTCTCAGAAACTAAATTCCACAATTCCCCCTTTCCTATGACTCCACAGGCAAGGACAGGTAGAAATATCAGAGCATAGTTTTCCACATACAAAGGTCTCTTTCTTTCTTTCTTTC
>VYZU01088255.1:0-11146 GCA_013401355.1 Ceyx cyanopectus | reverse complement strand
AGAGTCATCCCCTCAAAAAAAAATAGGTGAGTTTTATCCTCAGGGAGGTCTGGCTGCTGAGCTTTTTGCAAAATGACAGGTTTCGTGGCTGCTTTTTTGTTGAGCTGAGTAACTTTCAGAGGTGCAGCTGTTAAACACAAGCCCCTGTGCTGTGTTCAGTTCACGTCGGGGTCTTTAGGAGGTGGTGGAAATATTACTGTGTCCCTTCAACATGGTTTCTCCCCGTGCTCTCACCACATAATGGTCCCAGGAGGGCTTTGCAGCAGTAGCTGAATGCTTTTTGTGTGTCTTTAAAGGCTCCACACTGGAAGCATCGTCTTCCTGCTGTTCCAAGGTCTGGCACCGATGCAGAACTCCATGTTCTGAGGGACAGCAGGAGTTGGAGAAGCTGGAGCAGTGCTCTCTGAACACCCTCAGCTGCTCCCTGGCTTTGCTCTACCTGCATATTCCACCCCATCTGGTTTAATGTGGGGAGGAAACTCTGTCTTGTCTTGCAGAGGTCGAGGCAACAATCCTGACTGTGCTGCCACAACACAGATGGCCTGAGCCTGTTTGCTTCCAAAGGCAGTCACCTGGTAGACTTCACCACCCTGATTCTGGCAGCTGTCTGGAGAGGAGAGTCACTAAACCAAGGTACTAAATTCTTCTTCCCTCAGAAAACAGGCAGCTGCTTCCTCCTCACAGCAGCATCAGGGTGACAAAGCTGAACGTGGAGTGTGAATCCAGAGACTGGCACACCTGGACAGAGACAACTCAGGGGTTCATGCAGCTGGACACCAACTTGGAACAGCTTTTGCTGCCTCTGAAGCACAGAAGGTAGGAACAGGGATCGATTTTCCTGAGCAGCAAGTGGTGCCTACTCGAGTGGCTCTGGACGCGGGGCCGTTTGCCACGGGTCGGGTGCCAAAGGTACTGCCCAGAGCCCAGAACTGGGGGGGGGCAGGATGGGCACCCAGCGACAGCTTTGGAGCCCGTTGCTCGAGCAGCTCTGTGCTGTTTCAGTTTCAGGCTGGAGCACACACACATCATGGTACTTGTTGACAAGGAAAGGCCTCAGTGAGACAATTGGCGTCTCTAGCCAAAAGCTGCTGGAAGCTATTAGTGTGTCCCAGCCAGAAAACTCCTATTTGCACATATGGCAGCGTATCAGGGCTGGACAGGGAGCTCGTCCAGGGTCATCTGCTCCTCTGGAATCTTTGATCTTAATAATGTAGCATTATTTGCATTTTCAGAGTGGGGTTTTATTAGGAGCTTTAACTATTCGTTACCTTGGGAAAGTCAGTCCCTTGGAGGATGATGAAGATAATTTGACAGAGCACCTATTGTAGGAAGCACTGTTTCCTCCCTCAAACACCCTTCCCAGCTCTTGGGGAAATGGAGTGATTCCTCACTGAATTATTTTTATATCTTGGGGTGGATCTGTTCCTGTGTGGGCTGCCCTGGGTGTGAGGTTCCCTTTTACCCAGGCAGGTTTGTGTCAGAGATGAGCATCCATTCCTGGTGGCTGAAGAACATGGGGATGCTGAACCTCTCATGGGTGAGAGTTTTGGCTGAAGTTTTAGCCTCTGTGAACATCAGAATGTAACAAGTAAAACAAACAAAAAACCCAAAAAATTAATATCTTCTTATTTGAAGCAACCATGTGATGCTTAAGGGAAAACCTGCCTAAAGTGAACAAAGCTCCCAAAGGTCAAGAATCAGTAATTCAGAGGATTAAAGTTTGGCATGAAGAGTTGGCCCAACTCCACCAGGTTGCAAATTGCCCTTCAGAAGGTGAGGAACTGAAATGCTGCTCGGTTACCTCCTGGCACCTGCTGCCCACTCTGCACAGCACCAGGTAAAATGAACCCAGCACCCAGAGCTCCCCTTGTTCAGTCCCTTCTTCCTGGGGAAAAAAACCACAAAACGCAAACAAAATCCACCCAAAACAAGCAAAAAGATCACAGGGGCCCTAAAGGCCATCTCATTCCAACCACCCTGCCCTGTCAGGGACACCTCCCACTGGAGCAAGGTGCTCAGAGCCCCCTCCAGCCTGGGCTTGAGCAGACCCAGGATGGAGCATCCACAGTGGGCACCATGAGCCAGGGTCTCACCACCCTCAGAGGAAAGAACTTCTAATTTCTTATCTAAATCTCCCTTCTGCCAGTTTGAAGCCAGGACCCCTTGGCCTGTCACTACAAGCCCTTGGTTGGAAAAAAGTCCCTCCTTGGCTTTGTTGGGCCCCCTTGAAATCCTGAAAGGCCACAGGAAGGTGACCCCAGAGCCTTCTCTTTTGCTCTCTCCTCTGCCCTGCTCCAGCAGCTCCCTGGCTCTGCTGTGCTGAGGATCCAGAGCTGACCCAGCTCTGCAGGGGGGGCTCCCCAGAGCCCTGGGAGCAGAGGGGCAGGATCCCCCCCTGAGTCCAGGAGGTGCTTGGGGATTTCTGGGCTGCATCTAGATGGAGACCTGTCTGTCTTGGATTTTATCCCGGGGCAGCCAATTTTTATTAATTGCTAATGAGAATCTGGTCTATTTTTGTATAAAGGACAAAAAAAAAAAAGCTTCTTCCACATCTCTGCCTCTTATTCCTTTTAGGCCAAGTTTTTCAAACCCTTCCGACTGCGGTGTCACTAAAGCTTCTCAGGGAAGTTATTTTATTACCTGTACGGACCCCCTGAGAGAGGAGGGGAGGGAGTAGGGGACACAAGGCACTTTTTTTACTCTTTTTTTTTTTCCTTTGTGTGTATTTCCAGCAGCAGAAAATCCCTCCCAGAGCAGGCACCCGAGCGTGAGAGAAGTAAGGTGGCATTTTCCCATGCGGGTCACTTCCACCATCGGGCTTTATCTCGCCAGCTTCTCCCTGTGGCCTTTCTTCTGGATTTTGTTTGGGTTTGTTTGTTGTGGTTTGGTTGGTTTTGTTTGGTTTGGGGTTTTTTTTTTTGTTATGGCTCTTTTTTTTTTTTTTGTGGGGTTTTGTTTTGNGTGTGAGAAACACGCCAAAAAGCACAAAGGTGTCCTTTAACTCTGCCATTTCTTCCTTTCTCTCCCTTTTCCCCTTTTAATCCTGCCAGCCTGGGTGGTTTGACTCCTTCCCGCTTCCGTTTATCCCGGAGTAAAGGGGGAATTGCTGTCCTGGGGCCTCTCCTTCCCTCTGAGCTCACACTGAGGAGCCTTTCACCCTTTCCAGGAGCAGAATGGCAGAGTTAAGGAGGAAACCAGTTCTTACACAGGGGATATTTTGGGAGTTCAAAGAAAAATAATAAATAACAATAATAATAACAATAATAATAATAATTTCCTTCTGTTTTTCCTGCATCATCCAGCATTCACCGGAGCTTCTCCATCCTCTCCTCCCTGCAGTTACCAGCCCAGTGACCCCCCTGGCTCCAGCACAGCTCCATTCCTCTGCTGCTCTGCAAAACCCACACTGGCTGAGAAGGAAGAGCTGTGATGCTGTAGGGTGAGAAACTCTCTGGGGAAGCCCCTGCAGGCACTGCAGGGACTGGTGAAGTCTTTGGTCCCTTCCTCTCTGAATAAAGATGAGTGGGGTCAGAGAGCTGCTTCTCTTGTGTAACACCTACAACCTCCAGGGCTTCTGCTCAGCAGGGAAGGCTGCAAAATGCACCAGAGTTAAAGGCTTGTCCAGATAATTTTGTCCTCCTGCTTGGTGGGGTCTTGCACTGGTGTTTCTTACGCAGTGGGTGATGTCCGAGCTCAAGCCTCGCTCAGGCTCTGAATCCACCAGACCTCCCATAGCTCTGACTTTGTGCCCTGAGGAGGATTTCCCCAGAGCCATGGGGTCTGGGAGAGGGGACACTGGGCTGTGTGGAGGAACTGGGCCACCACATCTCAGACCCACTGTGGGTGTGTGACTGCAAAGCCTGCTGGTGACAGACCCACCCGTGGCATCACCCGCTGGCAGCTACAGATCCGGGGGCAAAGGTGGGTTTCCCAGCATGGGGCTTGGGGGATTTAATCTCTGAGCTCAATCTTTGTCCATCTGCTAGAAGATCTTTTTTTTTTCCAACAGAGCTGTGCACAAAGCTGTGCAATTCCGTGGATACTCTAGAACTTCGAATATGGAACCGGAAAATATTTAATGAATATCCAGACTGAGAGACCCAACAAACACTCAACGACTTCCTGCTTCACTTTTCTTTTGGGCTGTGTTAAAGAATTGCATCAGAATCCACTGTGTTGTTTGTTTTCTTTATAGAGATGATGAAGCTAGGGGAAAAAAAGAAAAAAAGTGCTTTTTTTGGGTTAATAGAAACCAGTTCTAGGTGACGAGATATGATCTTAACTTATTGGTGCTGTGTTAGGCTTGGTAATATTGTACTGTAGGTAAAACGACATCAAGATACAGAGCTGGACTTTACAAAAGAGCTTTTCACTTTGCCAAAGTCTTACAATTTAAAGGCAAGCCTAAGTCTTCAGCTTTCCTAATCTTTTCTGAAGAGCTGGTGCCTTTTTTTGTTCGTTTGGTTGTTTTTTTGCACGCTAAAAAGCCCAACACTGATTTTGCAACAGATAATAAATTCACTGCCTTGGAAAACAAGCAAACAATAAGGTTGTGTGTTTCTTGTCAGGGCTTCTTACTGCAAGAAAACTCTGAGGGGAAAGGTGACAAATGGCTGGTGTGGAGTCTGAAAGAGGGAGACTTAAAGGAACCGAGTCAGTTGGGTGAGTCAGTATCAGAGCAGCAGGTAAGAAACTCGAGAGGGAAAAGGTGCTCTGGGCTGCCCAAGCCTGGCCACGCTGTGGATGAGCTGAGCTCTGGCCCAGAAACCCTGCCACAGAGCACCCTGGGGAGGATTTGATGGTGCTCTGGTGGGATCAGTGTTGCTGTGCACGAGTCTTCCTGCTCTAAATGTTTGCTTCCAGTTCTGGGAGAGAAAAGCTGTGTGGCAGATCAGTAGTGTCAGTGGGGAGGCTTAGCAGGGAGACCCACCCGCAGGGTGCAGGGCCCTGGGCAGACAGAGCTTGGCAGGAGTTGGGGGGTCCTTGCTGCTCCCCTCAGGATGGGCAGTGGTGGAGCTTCCTGGGTTATGCCCCAGGGGAGGTTCAGGTTGGAGCTGAGGAACAATTTCTTCCCCTTCAGGGGTACCCAGGCCTGTCCCACCTCCACCTGTGGGTCCGAATCATCTGGCTAAAGCCCAGGATACAAACAGCATCTGGGTTGTGTCAAGACTGTCCCTTTTCCCTGCTGTCACCACTTTGGTCCTGGCTTCTGCAGCATCCCTGGGCCTGCTGCTCACTGTGGCTGGAGCAGGCAGAAGAAAATAAAGGATAAAACCAGTCCAGTAAGTGCTCAGTGGTGTAACACCCCCTGAACATCTTCTCTTTTCATTCAGCAGCTGTTGCACTGCCTGTTTTGGGATCCCCTCCCCAACATCAGACAGGCACTGGGTCATTGGTACCAAGACCAGTAGTGCTGGTGGTTGGTCTTGCTGGATCCACCCGTGGGGATGCAATGAGCCCTTGTCCATCTGCAGCTCCCCTTGCTTTGCAGGATGCTGGATCCTGCCTTCAAAACAGCAAAATACCGAGAAGGCAAAAATAATCCACCCATCAGATCACATCTGCAGGTGGTCCTGGCTCGTTTGTTAGAGGTGGAGGGGAACAGGGAGGGCTCTGCTCTATCCTGTCTCACCAGCCTTGACCTTGGAGCTGACACAACACCCACAGCATCCATGCAGGATGGCAAAGCTCCCACAGCTGGCCAGGGTTTGCTCCCGTGGAGCAGAGTCCAAACTGTGGTGGCCTGAGCTGCTGCTCTTGCCAATCTACAAAACATCAGGTTTTTCACTTCAGATACCACCTCTGGGCCAAACTGCATCCCCCGGGCCCCCCCGTTTCACCATTTAATTCCTCACTGCTGTGAGATTCAGCCCTCAGGCCTGCCCTGGGGTGTTTTGTTGCTCATGTGGTTAAAGGCTGGGTCCTGTCCTCTGGGACCTGCCAGGGGAGACTCAAAGGATGCAGGAATGGTGCTGGTCCCCTCCCGTCCCAGCTTTCCTGGGGAATTCCTCTCCACCTCTGGCAGCTTCAGCTCTGGCCGGGGTCATGCACTGAGCTCATTAACTGGGAGCTGCCCCAGTGGAAATTTACTGGCTGCATCCGCTGTGCCAGAGCCAGCCGGGCTCCTGCTGCTGCTCCTTATCTGAGCCCGGCCAGCAGCCTGAGCCGGGGACCACGCTGAGGGGACCGGCAGCTCCTCCAGCCCGTGTCCGTGTGTCCCACCGTGCGGGCTCAGGGAGCCCCGAGAGCTCTGATAGTGCAGCTGACACGGGGGAAAAGTGTCCCTTTGCACCGTGTCAGGCACAAGCTGCCCTTAAATCAAGGTGAGGGGAAGGCAGAGGTGACCCCTTAGCGCCCTGCCTGCCCCCCGACGCCTTTGGAGGACGTTTGAAACACGGCAAAAAATCCGTCGTGGGGTTTTTCCCGTGCACCTTTCCCTCACGGATCATTTACAGGAGGAAGCTCATTAGAATAATTTGTCCTTGACACGGTCCGATGGCGCTGATCCCTCTTGCAGAGCAGCTGCTGTGGCCGGCACGACCACCCCGACATCACCCGCCCGGCTTTTCCATCCTTCCTGCCGCCCCTGCCCGCGTCCTGGGGCCCGCAGCAGCCGGGGGGTGATGGACGGAGGGCAGGGAGGACAGGATGGGGAGCTGCGGGCAGAGATAACGATGGCTCAGAGCCTGCGGATTGTTTTACACGAGGGGGGGGGAGAAAAAAACCCACAACAAAACAAAACAACAACAACCAAAAAGAACCCAAACCCAACTGTGAAGGGAGGAAAACGTGGCCGGGGAGCGTCAGAAAGCTGCTGGGGTTGACCTTGACCTGCTGAGGTGGGGGATGCGGGGGTGCCCCCGCCACCGAACCCTTCGCAGCGCACGGAGCATCTCTGCCAGCGGCACCGGCTCCTGCAGCATCGCGCCCTGAACCTGCTTAGAATGAACCACGGGGGGAGTTGGCACCGCAACGGGGGCTGCCCGGGGCGGGGGTGGGGGAGAGACTTCGTGGCCCGGATGCCCATCCCTGGAGGTTGACTTTTGGGGGAGGGGGGACGACCTACTGGGATAGGAGGGTGGGCACCATTGCTGGGGGAGCGGGACCCGTCGCTATGGCTCCGCGGCTCAACCTGGCCCCCCGCCAGCCCCCCGGCAGCTGGGGAGCGAAGGCGCTGGGCGGCCGGCCCGGGCTCCCGGCCCATGAGCGCGCTGGGCGAGCGGGGAAACAAGGGAGCCCCGCTCATGCGGTGCCGAGCGTGGGAGGAGTGGGAAGGGAGTGGGGGGAAGGAACAATGGTGGGAGTTATGGGAGGGGGGCAAATAGAAAAAAAAAAAAAAAAAAAAAAAAAAAAAAAAAAAAAGAAATAAAAAAAAAGAGGAGGGGAGGGGAAAAAAAAAAAAGGAAAGCAGTGGAAAAATACCAGTTCTGGGCCCCTGGCAGCGCTGCCCGGACCCTCCCCGCCCCAGGATTATTGTACAAAGAAATGTTATTTTTGTTTCAATAATTTGCTGAGGCACTGGCATTCCAGCGCGGGGCTCGTTTTGTCCTCCAGCCCGGCACCAAGGGATCATTGTTCCTCCATGGCCAAAGGGCCGGACGCAGCCCCCCCCCGCCCCCCCAGCCCCCCTATCCCGGCACCTCCGTGCCCACCACCGCTGCCACCACCTCCTCTCTCCGCGGCCAGCCGGCGGCAGGTGCCCCCCCAACCCCCATCACCCACGGTTTGGCCCTGGCGGGTCCCATCGCGCTCCGTGCCGGGAGGAGGCTGGGTGGCGATGCCGAGCGTGCCCCCGCCGAGCCAGGGCCCCGGGGCGAGCGGGCGGGTGGGTGGCGGTGGCACGGAGCAGAGCTGTCCTCGCCACGTCTGCGGGGAGCGAGGGTGGGGAAGGGGCCGGGGCGTTGCTCCTGCTCCGGGGGCTCCTTTGAAGCGGCGCCTGCTCATTGAAAGGCGGCCGGGCCCCCGGGGGTCAGCAGAGCGGGGTGCCAACCCCGGCCCCTCGCTGCCGAGCTGCCCTTTCTCGGGAATGGCCCCCGGGGCACCCCCGGCGCTCCCACGGCCGATATGACGGGGTGCGGCCTCCCACAGGGTCTGGCTGCCCCCCGGGCATCGCTGCCGGCGGTTGCCCGTCGTGGGGGCTGCGGGCAGAGGCCGCTGGGTTGAAGCGGGGGGATGTGCCAGGGGCTCCCGAGTGCACTTCGTGCCGCCGCCACGGCTTTTGGGGTACCCATACTTTGGGGTGCAGGATGCCGGGGGCTTTGGGTGCCCGTGGTGGGGGCTGCTGCATGCCAGGGCTTCCAGGATGCCCGTGCTGAGGGGTGCTGGGTGCCGATGCTTGGTACTATGAGCTTTTGGGTACCCACACCGGGGGCTGTATGGTGCAGGGGTGCCCCTGCCAGAGGATGCAGTGTCTTTACTGGGGGTTCCAAGGTGCTGATGTCTGGTGCTCTGAGGTGCCCATGCGGGGACTTGCAGAGTGTCAGGGGCTGCAGGGTGCCCATGCTGGGGGGTCCAGGGTGCTGGATGCCAATTCCGGGGCCTCTAGGGTGCTGGTGCTGAGATGCCCGTGCTGGGAGGGGGGTGCCGGGAGGGGGGAGAGCGGGGAGCCAGTGCCAGGGGCTGCAGGACAGCGGTGCCGGTACCGGTGCCGTCGCCGGGCTGACCGCACCGTGGGAGCGGCCCCGTGGGCCGGTGCCCGTGGGAAGGTGCCGGGACCCGGTCGCGCAGGAAGCCGCCGGCTCGGGGCGGTCAATAGCCGGAAGGCGGCGGCGAGACCCCCGGTCCCGGTCCCGGGACCCGTCCCCGGCGCCACTTCCCCTTCCCGGGTCAGCGGCCGCTCCCCTCCGCCTTCGGCTCCCGCTCCCGCCGCCTCCCCACCCCCGGTAAGAGCCGCCCCGCACCTGCCGCGGGGTCGGGACCTGGGGGTCCTGGGGAGGGGTTTCCNCGGGGCCGGCGGGGGGGGGCGGGTCCTGGGAGCCGATTAAGCGGCGGGAGCCGGGGCGGCCGCAGCCGCGATCGCATCTTCGCCCGCGGGGCAGCAGCGGCTCCGCTACAGCTACCGCTACCGGTGCCGCTGCCGCTACCGGCTCCGCCTCCGGCTTCGCCGCTTCCAACGCGGCCCGGCCCGGTGAGTGTTCGCGGGGGAGGATACCGGGGAGCGGGGGTGGCCCCGTGCTAGTGTCCCCCCGTGCTAATGTGCCCCCGTGTCTACCGGAACCACCGGGGAGGCAGCGTTAGCTCTTGTCCCGGTGTCCCGCGGTGTCCCCGGGTGCGCGGACAGTCCTGTCCCCAAATCCCCGGCGCTCGTGGGAACGGGGACAGCCCCTGTCCCCACGACCCCAGCACACTCTGCCGCCCCAGGGAGCAGGCACAGCCTCTGTCCCCATGTCTCCAGCACCCAGGGAGCAGGGACAGCCCTTGTCCCCATGTGCCCTGCCTCCCGCAGGGTGGGGACATCCCTGTCCCAATGTCCCCTGGGTGTATCCCTCATGCCCTCTTGTGCCCTCTGCCACCCAGGGAGGGAACAGCAGGGACGCCGTCCCGGGCACCCTGCACCCTCGCACCTTTCAGGGGGCTCAGTGAGGCGCGGGAGGGGGCGGAGGGGCGATGTCTGTGCGGGAGGGAGGGGCAGCGGCTGGTGCCAGTGCCGGGCTGCGCACGGGCAGCGGCCGAGGGGGCAAACCCACCACCGTGCTGGGAAACCGTGGGGCAAGGAGCCAGCGGTGCCGGAGCCTCATCCCGGCAGGGCGGGAGGGGTGAGGGACGGCCAGCCGGGGAGGGGGCGGGCGGCCCGGCGTGCCAGGCCTGCGGGGCTGACACCCATTTCCTCCTATTCCAGCTCCAGGAACAATGGCAGAGACGTTCCTTGTGGAGAGCCCCGACGTCACATACAGCAAAGACTTCATCGAGGCCAAGTACACGTACAGCACCGTGCACGTCTGCAAGGAGAACGGCATCACCAAGGTGCGGGCAGGGCGGGCGTGGGCAGGGGGTCTTCTCGTCCCCACACATCCCCTGTCTCTGTCGCAGCAGCTCTCAGCGGTGGCTCTTCTTGTCCTCACACGGCCCCTGTCTCTGTCCTGTAGGTGCGACCATGCTCCACCCGCTTCACCTTCCGGACGGTGCGGCAGGTCCCTCGCCTCGGGGTGATGCTGGTGGGCTGGGGGGGCAACAATGGCACGACGGTGACAGCTGCCGTGCTGGCCAACAAACTGGGGCTGTCCTGGATGACCAAGACAGGGCGCAAGGTGGGTGTCCTGTGACTGGCATGGTGGGGATGGGGACACAAAGCTCAGCTGCTCCTCTTGATACCTGGCTCTTGTACCCCGATCTCCTCCCTGCTGCTGCAGAGGTGGTCTGGAGCCCCAACCCCACCCCCCAGTTTTAGGGCGCTGGGGATGCCCCCCCGCTATGTTGGTGGCTCATCCTCCTGCTCTCCAACCTAGAAAGCCAACTACTATGGCTCCCTGCTCCAAACCTCCACTGTCTGCCTGGGCACCGGCCCCTCTGGTGACGTCTACGTGCCTTTCAGGGATCTGCTGCCCATGGTGCACCCCAATGACATCGTCTTTGATGGTAGGTGGGACATGAGGTGGGGACCCTCCCTATGAGCCAGGGAACCCTGAGCAGTTAGTCATCTCTTGTCTCCCAGGCTGGGACATTTCTTCGCTGAACCTGGCAGAGGCCATGCGGAGGGCAGAGGTGCTGGACTGGCCACTGCAGGAGCAGCTCTGGCCCCACCTGGAGAAGATGAAGCCCCGACCCTCCATCTACATCCCCGAGTTCATCGCTGCCAACCAGGAGGAGCGCGCGGACAATGTCCTCCGCGGGTCCATGGCTGAGCAGGTCCTGGGGGGGCAGCAGTGGTTCGGGGGGGGGACACAGGTGATGAGGGGGATGCCACCACGCCGACACGTCCCTCTCGCTACCATCCCAGATGGAGCAGATCCGCAGGGACATCCGGGATTTCAAGGAGACCAGCGGGGTGGACAAAGTCATCGTGCTCTGGACGGCCAACACTGAGCGCTTCTGCGACGTCGTGCCGGGGCTCAACGACACCGCTGACAACCTGCTGCGAGCCATCGAGGTCAGGGGCCAGGGAAGGGGCCAGAGGGGAGGTGACACCTGTTGCTTCTCGCACAGGCGA
>VYZU01088254.1:0-10864 GCA_013401355.1 Ceyx cyanopectus | reverse complement strand
AGGAGGAGCTGGAAAGATCTGACCCGAGTCAGGAGCAGGTTCAGAGCTCAGTGGAGAGGCAAAGCTGAAGGCTGGGGTGGGATGAAGGATGCCAGATGGTCAGAGAAAGCCTCTGTATAGAAATTGAAATGGATTTTAGTCATTCCTGAACAAAAGCTCAGACAAAGGAGACCTGGAGCTCCACCCTGGCCTGGCTGCCTCTCCGCTTGGGTCCTGCACCCCATGCTCAGCTGGGCTGGGCTGCTGGGACTAAAGCTCTGGGTTTGTTCACCCCACCGTGCTCTGGAAGGAGTGGGAGGACCACGGGTGGAGAAGACAAGCCCACCTCTGGGCTTCTTCCACCCAGCTGCCTCATCCCAGTCCACACGGAGATGCGGGGAACCAGCACTGAGCCTGTGCCCAGCAGGTCCTTGGGAGCCCTCCCAGGGGACACTCGGGGTCAGGGATGGCTCCTGGCCTTCCAGCCAAGCAGAGGTGCCCCTCACACAGCCACAGGGTGCCTGTGGGCACCGCATGGGCAGAGCTGCCCAGAGCCTCCCCCTCTCTTGACCCGAGCCTGACATTTGGCTGACATTTCCCTGGAGCCCCTCCCTGCAGTATCAGATCCTTTCTCCCTGTGATATCTCCTGTCCTGGAGACCCCGGGCAGCTCCCCTGGCAAACAGGAACCCGGATGGAATTCTGGCCATTCGCAGCCTGAGGTCAAGCTGTAAAATGAACAATCCCAAATTGCCCCGAAAGGCAGATGTACTAATTAGAGAAACCTTGGGTGGCAGTTCTGACTACCAGGCTTTTAATAACTGCAGGGATGTTGAGAAGCAAATAAATTATATGATGAAAGTCTACCAGGCTGCAGAACCCAGATATGTAATAAGCAAGACTGGCACCAAGACTGAAATTTTGCCCCCCGGGCTTGGCATTTTCCCTGCTTGCCTTTCCAGCTGAGAAGGTATCTGGAGCTTCCTGTCCTGACGACTACCTGGCAGAAAGGTATTTCCCAACAACCCGGGGAATCATCCCGGGAAGCTGCAGCTAGAGAGCCAGCACCCACTGGCACCCAGGGAATGATGGGCAGGTGTTCACCAGGAAAGAGTGCCCAGGGTTTCCCTCCTGACTGTCGGGTTTAAAGGGGTCTGTAACTCCAAATATGCTTAAAAGTGTAGAAAGGTGTCTGGGTGCCTTCAGGTCTGAGCCAGAGAGGCTCTGGCAGCTCCAGGGGTTGGGCTGCTGCCCCTCTGCCCGTGGCCTCTGATCCCATTGAGTGCCCCGTGCTCATCTCAGTGCTCTCCTGAAGCTGGGAAAGCCTCTCTACACCCTGCCACCTCCCAGCCTGGCCCACACTGCTCCCTTGGTTGAGATCTGCACTCATGGCCCCCACGGACTCTGGGCTCTTCTCCCATAACCCCTCCCCCCACCTTTTTACCAACAGCTCTAATAAATATTGCAAATGAGGGTCCCCAATTACAGGAGGTTTATGGCTCCCTGGCAGTTTGCTTGGTCCCTGAGGCCATCAAGCTCTCCCCCAGGGTGGACCTTGCTTGGAAGCAAACTTCCCCCACATAGAGACACCACTGGACCAGCAGAGGAGCAGGGCAGGCTGGAAACCTCTCTGCCCATCCCCAGTCCATAGCTGCCCGAGAGAGGAGGACAGTGATGTCTGTATCCCACCTCCAAGAGCTTCCATTCCCTCACAGGCTGCTGCACGTCCCAGACAAGCCACACACAGTTATTTCAATGGGATTTAAAGACGAGCTCTTGTTTGGAGGGCTGGACAATGGAACTGCAGGACGAGCTGCCCCGATGCAGCTCATTATGTGATGAGTATCCCGGGCTGAGAGATGCTGACGCCCATCCCAGCTCCAATTCACTTTTATTCTCCTGGCCTGCAACCCTGCAGGAATAATACAGGCAGCTTGTAGTCAGTGCACGGGGATTTGGGAGCAGCACCTGCTTTGGGAATAATCAGCCCAGCGGGAGGAAAGTTTCTGTCGGCTGGGCTGGGGGTATTCACATTTCTGACCCGTGATAATAGCGCACGTTGTCAATCTGGCACAAAACCTGGCCGGGCTCTGTGACTGCCTCCTCCTGACTCCTGCTTCTCTCTATTATGATTTTTCAAAAGACCTCCCATAAGGGTTAAATGACCTCACATTAGTGCTAATTTGGGGCTAACGTTCCTATTCAGCAGGTAACAAAGCAATCGGTGTTTACCCAAGTCCCATAAAGTGCCAGGGACCACACACAACCTCCCTGGACACAGACAAAACCCCACCCCAGCCCTTTCTTAGGTATTAGGGGAAAAAAATTAGCAGAAGCTGATGGAAAATCCTCAGCCGGGCTGTACCCAAAGCCCCACAGGCTGGGTGAAGCACCCAACAAGCAGCTCCAGAGGTGTCCCCAGTGATGTGAAGCGTCAGTGGCCATCCCTTCCCGTCCCCTCATTGCCACCTGTTGAATCCCAGCCCCTCAGAACACTCGGCTGCCTCATTCCCAAGCTGCTTTCCTTCTCCACAGGCTCCCTAGGAACTGAACTCCCCAAGAATTTGATGCCAGGACATCACCTCGTGCAGCCACTGAACGAAAGGTCTGGTTGTCCCTGCTGCTGGGCGGGCTGAACACGGGCCCTGGGCTGTGTGACCATCCCCACAGAAGGAGCTGCCACGTTCATCCCTGTCCCTTTACCTCTCCCTGATGGATGACAGTGCCAAGTAGGGCAGGTTGGAAATAACAACAAAACCCTGAGCACAGAGCTAGAGACCAACGGAGCGTTTCACAGCAGCCTGGTGCGGCCAGACCCGGCCGGGGGCTGGTCCGGGGCATCATTCCACTCCATCACTCCCTTTCCCACTGGAATGAAAGAAGGTCAGCAAAAAAGAAACAACAAACCAAACCAAAAAACAAGGCAGAGAGGGCACACAAACATGTTATTGGCCGAGGGAGTAAACAGGCCGGGCTGTTTGGCAATCGCTAATGACAGTCCGAGGCGCGTGTGAACTTCCTGCGCCGCTCGCTGCAATTAGGCTGCTTTTTATGCAAGAGCTGAAATTCTCCTGGATTGATTTAACGAGTATAATTTCCTCTTCGGAACTGCTGGGAATTAATCAGCCCTTCTCCAAGCTCCGTGTGGAATCCACCCTGTCAGCACGACACGGTGGCACCTCATGGGAAGCGGGCGCTGCGAGCGCTGTTGACTCTGGGCAGGTGTTTCCTACCTTCAGAATGGGAAATATCCCAACTATGCAGCAAAGTCAACTATCCCACCAGGCTGCACACTGATTGCCTTCTTTTTCTCCAGTGACAACCATCGCACAGTCAAGAAACCCAATTCTCTTCTTGCTCACACCACTTTTCATCGAGGCACCCGCGCCGGCTTTGCTGGATGGACCCTTTAGAGCAGCAGCAATGGAGCATTTGAAACGAAATAAATAGACTTAACTAGGGGCATCTCTGCATTTGCACATAAAAACTGTCAGTTTGTGGATGCAAAGCAGCTAACCAGCCAGCTAAGGCCTCATTTTCATGGCTACCCGCCTGACGGGCGCAGACAGGGGTAGGGTCTGGAGAGAGCACCTGGGAACGTGCCAGTGACAGAGTGATCTGCACTGGGAGAGATTTCTCCTTTCTCACCCCTCTCAAACTCCACCTTGGAGTTGGGCAAAGAAAAAAACGACTTCCGAGCAGATGGGGACAGAGCTTAAGTGAGGAGCAGCTAAGGGAAGAGAATGTTCCAGAAGGAAAAGTGTTTTGTTTATTAACCCAACAGCTTAAAAGGAAGAGCACTGCAGTAGGTGTGAATGAACTGCCCTTCTCAAAACTGAGGTGTGGCTGCTCCAGAGGTTTTTCCCAGCATTTTGGTGTCTTTTGATGTAAACCACAGAAACTAAACTAGATGAATTAAAATCAGAGCTCCTTAAAATTCACTCGTTCCAGGATTATTCTTGGGAGCTGACCCATCCCTAGAATACCCCACAGGTGTACAGTCACAAAGGAACTCACATGAAAGTTGGAGCAAGTCTTTGTTGACTTCTTCCACCCTGCTGTTGACCCATTTCTAGCCATCAGGAGCTCTCAACATTTTTTTTCTAGCCAAGAATCTCTTAAGTATTTCCTATTCTTCTGTATATAATCCATTTAAACTGACAGACAATAAGATTCCATTTCTCAGACATCACCAGAAGTCCTGCAAATCCCCCAGGATTTGATCCCCATCCCTTTATTGCTTCTCCAGCACACATCAGACCCTCAACTCAGCCTTCTGGACTGAGCTGCAGAGGACATTTCTCTGGACAATAACAGTTAGCTCTGCCCCAGAGAGCTGCATAGTGGAAGTATTCCATGGGGACCATGTAATTAAGGATTACAGCATCCCTGGGAGATACACCAACCCATTCCACTCAGCCTGTTGATAACTGGGGAAAACAGACCCAAACTGGAAGTGTCTTGCCCAAGAACCCAGCATGAAGGAGCAGAAGAGCTGAGGTAACAAGCTCTGCTGATTCCTGCCACAGTGGCTGCAGATTCTGGCTGGGACAAGGGAAAAAAAGGCTCGTAAAAACTTCCTTCTGATAACTTTCTGCCTCTCTTTGGAGCAAGGACAGCTGGAAATCAAAGGAAAATATCTTCTCTTAGAAGATCTCCATCCAGTTTTGCAAATAAACAGATAAGCAGCCAGCCAGCGTAGGGGGTGGGGGGTGAGGTAATAACTGGCTGGGCTCTGGGATGCAGAAAGGCATGTTAAAAAAGAAGAAAGTTTCAAGGATGACAAGCTGAATGTGTAGGAGATGGAATTACAGACAATCCTAACAAGGGAAACTTCCTGTGAAAAAGAAAAACCACAAACAAACCTGGGAGATTCTCAGAGCTGTGAGGAGAGGAGGAGGGAGAGGAGAGGGTGGGGAGGGAACTGCACAAAGTAGGAAACTGTCCCAGAAAACTCGGAGCTTTCAAAGGCTTCTCTTTTATCTGGAGAGCTCTGGGGTAAGAATGGAGCAAGAGGGAATAATAAGCATAGGTGCTAATTGCACGGAGCATCTCCATGGAGCTTGAGATTAAAGACTGCAGCACCTCGGGGGGTGAGGGAATCTGTTGATCTTGGAGACAGTGTGTGGGGCAGGCAGCTGCAGCCTTTGTTACCAACCTGCTCCCTTCTCCATCTGATCATGAAAATGGAGCACAAGCGCTGGATTTACAGCCAGCAACATCTGAGCCGGGATCTCCGGGGAGACGGGAATAGGTTTATTTACATGTGTGGAGTTATCTCTGCAGCTGATCTCCCCGGAGCCCCTGCACATCCCTGGAGTCCTGATGAAAGTGCAAACATCGAACCCGGGTTTTTCTGTTTGGGCTGGTAGCCCTGGAGACAAAAAAAGGTCAATTCTCTGCCTGCTTTACACCCCTGCGTGCTCACTGCGGTGCCAGGCTGCTCCTGGCACCTCCTTGGCAAGGAGGGGGGTGTTTTCCAGGGAAGAACCAGGGCCAGGCTCAGTCTGATTTGCCAGCTCTGCCTCAGCCTGGCCTCCTGAGACACTGGCTGGGAAAGGAAAGGAAAAAGGAAAGGAAAAATGAAAGGAAAAAGGTAAGGAGGAAAGGAGGGTGCTCTGGTGACAGAACCATTGCAGGGACAGCACTTTGCTAACAGCCTCCCGGTGACAAGCACAGCAAAGAGCTCTCTCTGCCCCAGGACTCTGCGTGTCCCTTTGAAGTCCAGCCCCGAGGACTGAGCTCCATCCTGCGAGGTGCTGAGCCCGTGGGAAGGAGCAGAGGGACACGAAAGGGCAGCACAGGGCGGCTGCTGGGGGGGCAGAGCCGAGTCCAGTGCAGAGCACAGGGAAGGAATTTGCAGCCTGGGGAAGGAGACACAAACAATTTTGACTGGGCTTCCAACTGGAGCTGGGAGATTTTATGACTGCAAATAACAGCAGCAGCCATGGAACCCAAGGGGAAAAAAGCAGGGTAATGAAACCTCCTGCTTCAGGGCACCAGCTGGTGGCCTCTAGGGAAAAGGGAGGAATTTTTCCTCTGGTTCATGGGTTGCTCAAGTCGCTGGGTGCATTCTGGAGGGGTTTCACCATCCCCAGGAGCAGTAGGCATTGCTGGTGCACTCTCCTCTCACTGTTTATATGAGTGGCCACATTCCCACTCACACAGTCTCTCCCAGGCCTGAGAGCCTCTCTCTGCATTGATCTGCTTTCCACTGGCCACTGCTGAGCAATTATAGACTTGTTTTCTGATGGAGCTTCCCCTGGCTTTGGGAAAGGGCACCTGCACTTTTCCAGCTGCCCTGGAAGTTTCTCTCCTCCCACTGTGCATCCCAGTCCCACACTGAGATTTGTTTTCTCCTGCCTGGTCCCCACAGCTCACAGATTGGCCGTGATCACTCAGCACCCCCAGCTCCTTCCCTCCTCTTATCTCCAAATTAAACATTCCCTGTTTACAGCTGATCAGCTATTAATCCTTGAATGTATGAATTTGCATATTTTGTACTTTGAATGTTGTGGGTTTTTGCTGCTGCTCTGGTCCTGAGGTGACCTTGCTCTTTGTGTAGAACACACTGACCCTCCCCTGCCTTGGGAAGCCTGCTGGGAGGCAGCAGATTTCACCAGTGCACACTTTTGTTGTTGTTGTTGTTGTTGATTAAAATGGCTAAGATTGAGTCCCACAACTATTCTGGAAGAACTCCTCTAGTAACCTCCTGCCTGCCTAGTACTTTGGCTTTCAACATTGACCTGTGGGGTAAGTGCTGCTGCCTCAGTTCTCCTGCCTGCTTCGACTGAATGATCATGTCCAGATAGAATCTGGTTGTGACGAGGTCTCAGGCATTGCCACACAGACACACACACTCACACACACACAGAGACACACACACACTCACACACACACACACACAGAGCCCTGTGCTCCTGCAGGACAGGATGATGCTCTGTGCAGTCCTGCAGTGGTACCAACCCAACCTTCCAGGAACTCTCTCAGACCTCAGCTGGCTCTGAGCCACTCTGCAGTGTCACTCCCAGTATCCCCATCATAAGTTGCTTAAAAAGCCAGGTGTCAGGACAGGAGAGCTGAGCAAATGGGCACAACAGCATCTCCTGCCCCCTGAACACCCTGGGCAGCCCCAGAGGGTCTCAGACTTGGGGGTCATGTGGTTCACAGGCCCAAAGCTTGGCTGCTTTCCCCCCAGGGCCCCCAGCCACTCATTCCTGTCAGGCTAGTTCAGAGTGTCTCTGCCTCGACTCCCCGTGGATTAAGGGGTGGTTGAGTGGTTGTTTTCTCCTGCTTTGTTGCTTGGAGATGGGGCTGCAGAGGGGAATGAATTACATCAGATAAATACATGAAACTGTCACTCTGAGAATTAACTGGAAGCCCCAGTCCCTCCAGGGAAACAGCAGAACTGGCAAGAGAAGAAAGTGCCACAGAAGGTGTCTCTGCTGTCACTCCCCTGGATGGATCAACACCAACATCATTTTTCTTCCTAGTAATTAATTTCAGTGTATTATTAATTGTAATAACCATCAATTTCTAATGAATATCCTGAGCCTCATCAAAATCCCAGCACTTAGGTGTCACAATTAAAGTAACTGTGCCCTGATCAGCGGGCTCGGTGCTTCCACCCCCTCCCACTCAGCCCAGAGTGCAGAGGGAGAAAGCCAAGAGCATCCCAGAACTCAGGGGCTCTGCCATGGATTTTCTCCAGGGCTTTGAGGAAAACTCTCTTTACCTCCATCTCACCCAGTGATAACATCAGTCCTCCACTGCACTCGCTAATTTGGAGGTGAGCTTGTTAAAAATGCAGGGATGATTCAGATCTGTAGATAACAGGATCCACAACAAACTGTCTGCTGAGAAAAAAAAACATCCCAAGGAATCCTGCCTCAAAAAAAAAATAGCAAAGCAAGCCCAGGTCGGGTTCTGGGTGTTGAAGGCAGTGAGATGTCATGGCAGAGCCAGCTGGGAGCTGAGCCAGCCCCAGGGAGCGACAGCAACACCAGTGTTGGTCATTTCCTCTGCCAGCTTCCCCCACCAGAAACAAGCCAGGGATTGCCACATGTGCCCGTGGCCAGCAGGTGTAATCAGACAGAAACAAGTGTTAATTACAGCACCAGTATCTTACTCACTATCCTGATCCAAACAAAGTCCAGGAATTTTATCACTAAACAAATAGAGAGCAAGAAAACTACGTGATGCCACCTCCCAGGGCAGCTCTGCTCTCTCTGGGACTGGCAGCACCCTCAGATCTGAGTGGGTGCAGCCCTCAGCACACTCCTGGCATCACAGACTCTGCTACAGCAGCAATTAAGTTTCCCATTAAGACACATGTACCTTATTATCAAGAGGTAATAGTCACCATTACTACAGCAAAGTACTCAAAGGCGAGTCAGGAGATGTGGGAATTAATTGCTTTTTTTCCTCCCATTTCACTGTATTCCTTAAAAGAATAAATTCTGGGAATGGCATCGAGGCTGTGAGAGCCAGAACAGTTCAGAAGATCCCTGGATTTCAGGTCAAAGTGAAGGTCATGCTGTGACATTAAAGTCACCAGAGAGCAGAAACCCTGACTCTGGGAGGCTGAGTGGAGAGCTGCTGATGTCAGGAGCAGCCCAGGGGGTTCAGTCAAGGGGGGGTGTGTGGCAAAGGGCATCATCCTGCCCTGCTCCTGCTGATGGTGCCCGGACAGGGATGTCACAGTGCTCTGGGCAAGGCAAAGATCTGCAGTGAGGGGAGTTATCCTAGTGCTGCATGGTATAGAAAAACAAGTGAAGTGCATTAAAAACTTAGAAATGACAGAGTGGTGGGGGTTGGAAGGGAGCTCTGGAGTTTGAGACCAACTCCCTGCAGGGACACCCAGGGCAGCCCACACAGGAACAGAGCCAGGTGGGGCTGGAAAGCCTCCAGAGCAGGAGACTCCACAGCATCTCTGGGCAGCCTGGGCCAGGCTCTGGCACCCTCACAGGGAAGAAGTGAGGTGGAACTTCCAGTGTTTCCCATTGCTGCCATCACCTCTTGTCCTGCACAGCTGGCAAGAGCCTGACACCTCTCTGCAGGTATCTGGAGACATCCATCAGTCCCCATCCTCCACGAGCCTCAAACACGTGTCTGGATCTGACTTGAAAGCAACAAATGTCAATGTACATTCAGGCCAAGAAAACCACCTGTTGAGTTTCTCAAAGTTATCCTGAGCAATTTCAATAACCTGCAAGGAAAACCATTGATATTTGTACCAAAGCTTTGCTTGTGAACCCAAGTTCCTGTGATGCTCCCATGGCACAGGGACTTCCAGGCTGGAAGGAGTTCATTCCCCGTTGGCCTGGGGCAGGGACAGAGGCTCCTGTCTCTGTCAGCATGGCCTGGGCTGTGGGCAGTGACTTTCTGACTCATTTCCTTGCTCTGACACCATCCCAATGTACAAATCACTTCAGCAGGTTTCACGTTATCACCTCACAATGGGTTTTTTTTTTTAATGAAAATGGGGGGTTCTGGACTATGACCCAACTACATGGTTTAGAACAACAGGTGAATCTCAGGATCTCTGGCTGTTGTAACCTTCCTCCTCCCCTGCCAGTCTCCTCCCCTTTGTTTACTGCAGCTCTGAGCTGAGATTGAGATCCTGTGAGCCAGAGGGGCCCTGGCCAGATCCTGCTCAGCCTGTGGTCCATAACCAGCTTCTTGCATTCAGTGGGACACTCACCTGACCCTGGACTCACTCAGGGTAGTGGGATGGAGATTAAACACATTTAAATACATGTAAATTTTTTGCCATTTGCTGTGCAAAAATATCCTGTCTCTGAGATGGTTCTGACTCAGAATCGATGCTATCTTCCCAGTCAAGATTAGAGTGGGAATTGTGCAACCCAGTTTAACTCAGAGTATCAGTTGCTATGCAAAAGACAACTGTTTCATTCCGAGGTGTGGTCTCCCCAGTGATTGCAACAAGCACAGACCACAGCTGGTTTGTCATTCAGATCCAATACCCTCCAGAGGCACAGCCAATTCCTCAGGTTTGATCCTAAAAGCAACTGATTTTTCCTCATGAGATGAGGACTGCCCTTAAAGCTCAGTGAGAGGAATGGGATCAAGGGCTTCTCAGTGCTTCTGAAGAAACTGAAAAGAGACAAAAAAAAAAATCAACCAAAACTAAAAATAAAAAAAAACACAGAAAAGGGGAAAGCACTTAAAAAAAAAAAAAAAAAAAAACACAAAAAGGGAGAAAGCCTTAAAAAAAAAAAAAAAGAAGAAGAAAAAAAGCCTTTTTCCCACAGGAAACTTCCATCACTGTTGTATTTTCCCTAAGGACATTTCTGTATCTGTCACCAGAAATTACTGCTGTCAGCAGTGATGCATCAGCACAGACCAGAGGGCTGGGCTTTGGTGGTCTGAACAGGGATGTAACCTGCAGTTGGTTTTAACCACCAACTCACCTTAGCTACAGCAAACGTACTTATTATGCAATAAATCCCATTTTGTCAGGAGGCAAAAGGCTTGGAAAGAGGAATTGTCTGTTGGTTTCACAGGCACTGGTGCCTCATGGAGGCCAAGGGAGACGTTTCACTCCCACCTGGCTGAGCAGCTGCCAAAGCAGAGGTAGGAGAGGGTAAGTGACAGGGAGATGAGTGAAGATGAAACCCTTCAAACCCCTCAGACTGCACCATGTGCCTTCCCTCAGAGCCCTGGAACAAACACTTTACAGTCCCAGCAGCAAAAAAAAACAAGCCTAAAACCAGATTTCCTCCATAAAGTGAGGAAATAACGCCCTAGAAAATGACACTGCCAATAAAGAGCTAATGAAAAGGTCTCCTGGGAACGGTTTTGCCCTACAGAGAACTTGTCCCTCCTGATCTGAATGAATCCCCTTGCAGTTTTGACATGCTTTT
>VYZU01088252.1:0-19336 GCA_013401355.1 Ceyx cyanopectus | reverse complement strand
GAAGTGTTTGAGACAAGAAGCCAATCTTCTTATACATCTGATGTAATTCTCCTACAGTCATCCCAATCATAGTTCACAGTTCCTTATGAACTATTGTTCAGAGTTTTTGAACGCTAGGGTAATACAAAGAGTACAAAGCACTTCTTAAACTACAATTCAAAATTCAGGTCACAAATGATATGCATTATAGCTGTTATCATAGGCTAGATTTACAGCAAACACATTAAAATAATTAGCATTATTCTTAAATATGAGTCAGTGTAATTGAAAGTGACAGATACTAAGCTGATGAAGGTAATAAAAAAACAATCTAGTTGAGAGTGGCTGAGCAATAAAAAATATACCTTTGCAGAGAGCAAATGTTTCATGCCAGTGAGCCTGCAGAGTATCCTGGATGAGTTCAGTTTGGGCTGACACTGCAGCTCCTGCGCCTGCTCAGGTTAAGTCCAGATTCTCTCTGAGCTGACCCAGCCTTTCTATATTTTCAGATCCTCAGGAAAATGATGGCACAGAGCTGCTCAAAAGGCTCTATCCTTGAAGCATCTTGGATCAATACCTGTTTTCAGTGAGCTTTGAGGCACACGGTGAGCTACAGGGCAGGAGAGGGAATAAAGCTGAGTTGTCAGTTACTTGAGGATAGGGAGACCTGTGATAGATGGCATCTGGCTTATGCATTTGCTTGCTAGTTTTTTATCAATGCATGTCACCTTCCTTTGTAAGATGCAGCCAAGAAAAGCAGCCAAAATGAAGGCACCTCTTTATTTTGGTGGATGCATGGGAATTGTGGGAAACTGTAAAGAACTGAGAGATCTTGGCCCATCCCTAGGAGCAAGTAGTGGGAAAACTTTCCTGTGTGCCACTGCAGGCAGGCAGAGAGCAAGTGGCAACTGTGGGGAGGGAGCCTATGGTGTACTGGGGGTGATGGGTGCCCATGAGGGGTGGGAAGCTGACATGAGCCAGAGTGCAGGAGAAGGGAAACCCCCCCACACTTCTCCCAAGGACCTGGGAAGACACAGAGCTTGCTGCAATAGAAAGGTTGTTGCACAAAGTACATGCATGAAGAAAATAACACATTGGTGTTATTTTATTATGGTTGGTTTTCAACAATTTAATTTCTATTCTTTGTCCTTTTCAGTGGTTTGATTTCAAAAAAGGCAAGAGAACCTGGTTTTGGAACTTAAAATCCTTTTAAAATGATTACTTTTTTTTTTTTTTGTCTTTGAGGTAGAAGAAAAGAACTTACAAAAGATGAATTGGAAAGGTTTTGGCTGAGTTGGGGTCCTGTTGCAGGGCTGTATTGGTTAGGAGGAGCAGACATCCTTTACATGATGATTTGTCAGCATATTTTTTCTTTTAATGTCAGCCTCTTATTTATGTGAATGTTTATGTGCAGTCTTGCTGCACAGGATCACTCAGAATATGCAAGGACAGGACTTTGGGCCCATAAATAGCATTATATAAAAAAACTCTAAAAGTATGAAAAGGAAGAATGAGGCAGAGTCCAGAGTTCCTTTTTGCCTGCTGGTTGTTTTGCTTTAACTTCAATAACAACAACCATAAAGCATGTGCCAGTGTTCCTGCTTCTGAACTGGACTGCATTGAGATTTCTGTCTTTGTTCTATCTGGGTTTCCATGACTCAAAAAAATTACCCAAACACCTTGGTATCCAGCTGCTGTAAATACACCGTGGTTGATCTAACACCACCAAACAGCTCAAGATCCAAACACCTGATGGCAAGTAGGATTGCTGTGGGAGTCTCTCATATCCATGTAGATGTTAGAGGCTGTGAGGCATGAGCCAGGAACTAGTGCAGCTGTAAGGAAAGGGGCCCATGGAGACTGCCCTGGCTTATCTCACCTGTGCAGAGGTAGAAGCACTTGGAGCAGATGAGGACTGGGAGGTTTGAGAGCTGCTTGCACTGTATGATCAAATACAGGGTGGAAATTACTCACACTTCACTGTGGTTTTCATGCACTGAAAAAGTCTGGAAGGAACTCTGCTAACTGCAGCTAAGTTTCAGTGATAAGGAAGAGTAACTATAGTTTTACAATCAACCAAAAATAGGCATGAAGGAGTGTGGAGACACCCAAGTAATTGTAATTACAAGCACAGGTTATGGCTTCCTTCAACGGTTTGGAAACCTGCTTTGTGAGATCTGAGCAGTTAATGGAATTCACAGACATGAACTGTGAAATTCTGTGAAAAACAGAGTTTTGAGATCTGTTTCAATGTATTTTCAGCAGTATAGAAAAGAAAATTTGGTTAATTGTGAGGGTGAAATTTAATCTTGAATTCTGTTTCTTTTTTTGCTGCATGATGCCACACCATAACCCCTAGGTGGTATTCAAACTTTATAAACAATATTTGTACGTTATTTATTCTATTTGTCATGCATTTCGTGTGTAGTGCAATTTTCAGAGATTAAAATGATATATCCCTAATTCTTGGGTGCTCTTTGATCATGTTTATTCCCTTACTCCTTTAAACATTGCTGAAAAATTGTATATGCATTCACTGGCTGACAAGTGCATTCCCTGTTTGATGAGCTAATTATGGAGAGACACTAGTCACTTCATAGTTAAGTTTGTAACCAGCTTTGAGTTGTAAGGCCAGTTTTGATCTCTCTTCCAACTAAACTAGAATAAATTCATACAACAGAAACTTCACAGAATCACACAATTTCCTTAGTAATCTGTTGAGGATTTTGTACAAGTATCTGCTAGATGCCAAAAAAATAGCAAGCACCCAGTCTCCACAGGGTGGGTTATTCTGCTGCATGACCTCCCTGTCTTTGTATGCAGTTAAAACTCATAACCCTGTGGAACAGAAAGGCTAAATAAACCTTCCAGAAATAATTACAGCATAGCAGTGTCACAGAAAAACCTTTAATATCCCAAAAAAATCCAAAATAAGAAGTTATTAAGGTGCAGCTGTGTGAGCAGAGCCAGCCCAGGGTATGTACCTGGTGCCTTGGCTAAATGAGGATGCTGGTGCTGTATTTAACAGCTGTTAAACTCCCTGGAGTAAAACCAGCTAATGTTGCTGGCAAAGCTGGATCTTACCTGGGAATAATAACTTCTAATGTGGTATAGAGAAACAGTTACACTCCCTCTGATCTGTCACAAGGGATTCTGCAGGGACAGGAGACACAGTGAGATGTGAACCATTCAAGGGGCAGAAACATATTCCCAGTCCTGAGATATATATATATATATATATATATATATATATATACTCAGTATATATCTGTTGGTGTCTTACTGCGTTGCAGNATTAGAGGCAGGGAGAGGCTGAAGCAGGCAATTGTAAGCAGCAAACCTTCTGAGGATAGGGGCTCCTGTCAGGAAACTCACTGAAGGGGAACCAGTAACTGGCCCAATTACAGGGTAAGGCTGTTTCTGGGAACTTTCATCTCATCCTAACATTGTAATTCTGGTATTGTATGAGGCTCTACTTCCACTTGAAATCTGTTACTTAGTGGAGGAGTCATCTTTATTTTGTGTTAACATACTGATGTAATTTATCTGTGGGCACAATTACATATACACATGTGATAAATATGTGTGTTTATATGCATATATGTACAGAATATACACACACATATATATAAGTTCTGTACCAGGGTAGTATCTTTTCATTCTGTAAGGGGAAACTCTATGCTGGCATCCACATACATATAGAGAGATATTCCAATTTTGTTCCTCTTAGTGTAGGGGCTATACCAGAAATTTTGGTGTGTATTTTATCCTGGCCAGAAGGTGATTTTGCTTTTCACAGTATTTCCATTTTAACAGAAGGCAAAATGTAGAGGCAGTGACAACACCAAAGGGGAAAAACCTGCTTTTACTAGTAGAACTCCTGTTTGAAGAGCTGGCTTAAGAAGTTTTACTTAGTAAAGCACTCTTTTGTCAGCATAAGCTCTATTTATACTGGAAAGACTTAGTGGAATAAAGCAACAAATCATACATGATCAGGAAACCTCAGCAGGGGTTGCACTACTTCTGTTAGTGTACCTGTTCTGGGCACAGAAAACCCCAGTGTGGTATTTTTTTGTGCCTCTGGACAGGAAGGTTTAATGAAAAGGAGGTATATATGAGTCTGTTGGTTTGGCACTGAATAAAAACCTACCTAATTATCCTTAATATAATTGCATCATTCTTTTAACCATTTTTCTGTCAAATAATGTGGTTTATTCCACAGACCTTCTAGCTGCTTTTTACTACCCTGTTTGCAAACCTCATTGTTATTTTTCTGGGAGTGCAAATATCAAAAAGTACTAATTTCAGTTTTCCAAGTTGCTATGTCATTCTGACACAATACTCATTGGTGGTGTAGTAAGAGCTATAAATTAATTTCCTTTCTCATGGTCTTTTTTTTTCTTTTCCCAAAGAAGCTCTGTCTGTTTCATCTTTTGAATAACTATTTTGAACAGGTTAGAACTATAAATCTAGTATTGTAAAATCCTACAGAAAAAAAAATGCTTATGAAATATATCGATTACAACTGACAATGATTTTCTCCACACCCCACCCTCCCCCCCTTCACTGGAGACAAATAAATAACAATGGAAGTACAATGAAATTGTTATAGCTGGAGATTTTGCTTTAGTACATTATAGAAGCCTGTGAATACCCTTAGCAATAAGCTTTATTTTTTTCATCATGATAAAGTTTGTTGTCTTTGCTTCTAAGTTCGTACTGAATTTGGTAGTGAGTACAAGTGATTAAAAATTACATGTCCACAGAATTCCTGAATTGTTTTCTGTGTCAGGGCTGTGAGTCTATTAAGAAGCCATTAGGGAGGATCTCCTTCAAGTCTCCTTCACATCAGGATTCTCCCTTTTTTTGGTTCAGTTAACTTGAGGTGGGAGTTGCCTGTGATATTTTCTACACTTCACCTTCTGAGGTTATGGGCACTATTCATATGCCAGATCTCCCTCTGAGATGAATAAGTACGACTTTTATGAATTTTTCTTCACTTTAGAATTTAATTTACATGAATAATTAGAGAGGGATGAGTTAAAACTCTTATTTAAAGGGCTAGCGCCCTTTTGTTAGCCTATTGTCCATCTTCGGAACCCAATTGTTTTTAAAAGGATCTGGGCTCTTCCCCATAGGG
The DNA here is from genome assembly GCA_013401355.1 of Ceyx cyanopectus. Lineage (NCBI taxonomy): Eukaryota > Metazoa > Chordata > Aves > Coraciiformes > Alcedinidae > Ceyx > Ceyx cyanopectus. The sequence continues at coordinate 14,217 of VYZU01088252.1, read as the reverse complement.
ATTTTCCTCTTTGTAGTTTCGCCTTGATCTAAATTAGCTTATTGTAAAGGAGATTTTGGGATGAGGTTTGAGAATGAAGACTGGTATCTAGAGAACTAAAGGGACTTTCAATTTTCCCTCGGAAATGTTTTCTTTTTCTGATGTGGCCAGGATTTGCTACCAGATTTATGACAATGCTGTTTAATTCATACAACAACAACAAAAAATAATGAAGTGCTTAAATTAATTTAGTTCTCTGCACTGTTTCCTGTGCTGTTAGGGCTTTAATGAGCCCAGCTGCTCTGTAGAGCTGCTGAGGGTGGAAGATGGCCTGGGAGGGGAAGGAACAGCTTCACTTTGAAGTGCTGTTGTGGCAGGATTACTAAAGCAAGGCTTCGAAAGGGAAATTCCTGTTTCCTTTCCTCCCCTACTTTAGTGGGCTTGATGGCAGCAAAGTAGGGAGCTGCATTAAGGCTTTAAGATTCAGTTTCTTGTCCATTTGATGCTAAGCTTCAAACTGGGATGTGTGGGGAGAGAGGAAAGGGAAAAAAAATTGAAAAAAAAAGTTAAAAAAGGAAAGATCAATATGCTTAGAATGTCTGTTTGCCTGCACCCATCCCAGAAGAGCACCCACCTGCACTCTCTGTGCCCATCCAACACTTAGTGCTGGAGCTGGGAATGCTAAGGTTACCTGTATTTGTCAGGATTTGGTTTTCTAACCACACTGAGAGAGCAGCCACTGGTCTTAGGTCACAAGAGCAGATAAAGCACAGCTTTATCTGTATCAGACAGGGGAAGAAAAAGGCAAGTCCTCATGGTAAATGGTGTCTCATTGACATTCAGAGGGCTGCACAGTGTTTCATAGGTGTTCTAGAGTCAGGTGTTAATTCCAATTAAATTCAGTTACATCAATTCTCCTTATCTCCCTCCAGTAATGTATTTGCTGAAAAATTATGGTCAAAGTCATTCTCAGTCTTGTATTTGCTGAGTGCAATTAGCTACCCTCTGTGTTTGTATCTGCATACACGTTAGAATAAAACAATGACAAGGAGAGCCACTGGATCACTCCTTTTCCCTCCTACCCCTTCAAACTTGGAAATGACCTGCTAGACCCTGGCATCCAGCAGATGGTCAAAAATTTGGTCCTCAGAAAGTTTATCTTCAAAAACTTGCCTTCCCTACCTGCCCTTGCATTCAGTTAAATGTCAATTAAGTTGGTTATGTCCCTGTTGTTTGGAGAAGCTTGGAACTCTGATGGATTGCATCCTTTCCTTGGACACATTATGGCTTTGATTGCACTTCAGGTTTGCTATTTATGACATGGGGAAGGGAACTCTTCTTTGGCCTGTTGGGTGTGGAGGTTTTGGAGCAGGTACTTAACAGACCCCAATGTCTGTAGCCCGTAACTGTAGCCTTAGTGACCTACCTGGTCCCTTCTAGTCCTGTGTTAAGCTACTGATGCCTCTCTCCTGTTACATATGTTGGTTATGTTTAAACACAAGCCAAGTGGGGGTCATTCTGCAGTTGTTGCATGAGCCTCCTTTATGTGAAAAAAGCTTTATTTAGCTTAAATAACAATGTTCAACAGAGCCCCAAATATTTTTTTTTTCTCACTTGAATTGTGTAAAATGCAGAATAACATCAGCAATTCTTGTGTTCTTTCTTACCTCAGTAATAGTTAGACAAGCCTTTGGAGTGCTTGGGTGTGTAGACAAGATGGTTAGATAATGTAAGATAATTTGCATCATTTAATATAAAACATACATCTTGTGTGCTTGACTTTGTAAAGCTAAGACATCTAAAATTCTCTCTTTGTCTTAAACATTTTTGCATTAAATTTGTTCATCAGTAAAGTGTTGGTTTTTTTTAATAGTTTTTTTTTTTAAAAAAGGGAAATTGTATTACAGATATCAAACTGCTCCCATTGGAACATTGTTGTCTGATCCTTCTAAGGGACTACTGTCTTCAAATGGAAAGACCTAGAGGCATTTTGAAAGCTCAAAGAAGTGAATGGAAGATCTTTTCCTTTGATTTTTACACATCTGTAGTATCAAAAACTATTCAGCTCGATCTTTATTCATCTAACATTGCCCAAGAATATTAGAAGATGCTTTAAATATGTTCTTTGACCTGATTTATAATACAGATAATACTCAGAAACACAATATGCTTCACAATACAGTAACCATGCAACATTGACTTACATTACTGTTTTAGGAACACATCACTGTACAAGTCACAGAATCACAGAATGTCAGGGGTTGGAAGGGAGCTAGAAGATCATCTAGTCCAACCCCCCTGCCAGAGCAGGGGCACCTAGACCAAGTCACCCAGGAACAGATCCAGGTGGGTCTTGAGTGTCTCCAGAGCAGGAGACTCCACAACCTCCGGGGGCAGCCCCTGCCATAATCTGGCACCCTCANCCCTGTGCTGGACTCTCTCCAGTAAATCTCTGTCTTTCTTGAACTGGGGTGCCCAAAACTGGACACAGCATTCCAGGTGGGGTCTCACCAATGCAGAGTAGAGGGGGAGGAGAACCTCCCTTGACCTGATGGTCATATTCCTCCTAATGCATCCCAGGATGCCATTGGCCTGCTTGGCTGCAAGGGCACATTGTTGGCTCATGGTCATCCCCCTGTCCACCAGGACCCCCAGGTCCCTTTCCCCAGAGCTACTTTCCAATTTTATGTAATTGTTTTTAAAACGGTTTTGTTTTAATGTGTCTTTGTTTTGATGTGGCTTCTGCAGTTGTAGTTCTATTATGACTTGAACAATTTAGCTGTGTGTGGTATAAAATAATACTTCCTTTTTGGTTTGTTTTTGTTTTGTCCTGATATCTAACAATTAAAATATGGCCCAAAGCTTCAACACTGTGATTAAGCCTGTGCAGGAAATGTTGCACCATGAAATTATGATGGGCACATTTAGTCTAAACTTCAGTAACATTTTTGTGTTGTTTTTGTTCTTAAAATTCTTTAATCCGATAATAATAATATATGTTGAAGGACATAATTTATGGTCAAGTTACAGACTTCAAAAATAGGACTGACAGAGCATTAGCTGCTTGAGGAAGAGATGTTATATATTAGTTAACCACTGATTATCTTCAGACAAAAAGGAAAGAGACTAATCAGCCATCACACAATGACAGAGCTAGTAGAAACTGAACATATTTTGAAATCTCTGTGAAGGTGTGACAATGAGGGGTAAAACCAACTTGAAATAGTAATTATTCATCAAAAAATTATTTAATTTTAACGCTGGGGGAAAAGGATCACAAGTAAATGTATTAAGCAGGGAGGCAGTAATAATGAAAACACTTGTGTTAAAAATTATCTGCTTTTAGTTTTTGTTTTGTTTTTAAACAGATGTATGTCGTTGTATTCTCGTATTTCAGCAGCAAGTGGATTCATTATGAACATTGGTTTCCTGTGATGGTGTTACATCAGGTACATAATAGTTAGTACTGCTGCTAGTATCATCAGCTAATGTGAAGATTAAGATAAACAGAAGATTATTTCCTTGTATAGTCAATATGAGTTTTAATTTCAGAGAAAATGAAGAGCCAAATCCCAAGAGGGCCTAAGCACCTACACCTCCCATTGACTTGTCCTTTTCAGCCTCTCTTGGGAGCTGTCTATAGCAATAATACCAGTAAATTGTTGCTTAGATCTGTTAACATTCTTAGTTCATTGGCATAGCTTATTTCTTTTTATTTTGTTTTCTTTCTAATTTAACCTTTTTAGTCCTTTCAGTTCATTACTGAGTCAGGAACATAATTGTCTTGTGTATTTCCTCACTGTCTGCTGTGTCTTCCTCTTGCATTTAAAGAAATAGTTACTGATTCACTATAATCATTGACATTTCCTCTGCTTTCATTTGTTTCTGTACCACTAGCTGTTTCCTCATTTTCATTATTATCAAACAATTCTTCAGTGATAGACTGCTGTTCCTCATCTTCATATTGATAATTTTATTTTCACATGCATCATCCTGATTTTCAGCATCTTCAGTGCAGGCCTCAGAAGATGAGTCATTTGCAAAAGACAGATTTTCATTACTGGAGTCATCTTTAGAGTCAGAATGTGGTGGACTATTTTCAGGGATATTGTTTGCTCCTCTGTGCCTTTCATTATCTCTTGGAAGGGATGTGCCTGATGTACTTGCTTGGTCATTATCCAGATAATTAAAATCAAATGTACTTATTTTGTAGATTAAACAAGAACATTTTTTATTATGACTGTTTGTCTTGAAGCTTTAAGAGCATCTTACTATAAATGTTGAACCTAATTTCACTGCCTATTTAAGCATTTAATGTAAGAAATCTTTTCATTCAGTAGGTAAAATAATGTTAATTTTTAATAGGTTTGCTTCATGGAAAATATAGGTTGACATAACATCGTTTTGTAAAATGTGGGAGAAAATAACTAATACCTAAAAGTGCAGGTTCTGGTAGCTTCTGTATAAAGACTGTAATTTGCATAATTTTACAGCAGTTACTGGTAAAGGCCCAAATAGGAGATAGGAAGAAAGTTATGCATAGCTGCAAGATGTTTATGGGTAACATTTCCAGTCATCAAAAGGCATAAAGGACATATATGTCATAAATTAGAGTTGGCAGAGTCTGAGACTGTCCTAGCTAAGTTGTCCAGCCTAAGCTGGTTATAAATTACAGAAGGGTAGATTTAGATTGGACATTAGGAAGAAGTTCTTTACTATGAGGGTGATGGAACACATCATGTTCATATTATGATGAAGGCCCCATCCCTGGAGACATTCAAGGTCAGGCTTGATGAGGTTCTGAGCAACCTGATCTAGTTGAGGATGTCCCTGCTTACTACATAGGGGTTGGACTAGATGACCTTTAGAGGTACCTTCCAACCTCCATCAGACCTTTTATTTTAGCTATGTCAGCTTCTGTAATACAATATATGACCTCTTCTGAAAATAATGTAGAATTCAGAGACATTACCTGTGGAAATATGCAAAAGTCAAACAAAATAATTTTTGGCAATAATAATTTCTCTGAGAAAAGACAAATACTTATTGTCAATTCGGTGAATGAAATGGAAGAAGAGGTAAAAAAAACAATTTTACTATTTTGTTATTGATTATTAGAATCATAGAATCATTCAGGTCAGAAAAGACCCTTGGGATCATCAAGTCCAACCATTAACCCCACTCTACAAATGCTCAGAGGTCTGAGATATTTGCCTAAGCTCTTGGAAAGAGCAGAACTTTAGTCTTACCCTCATGCTTAGTATTTGTTACTGTTTAGGGGACCAGAGACCTAATTTTAGGTAGGATTCTCTATGTCTGGAGAGAGAAGGTGGAAAGCAGGAGGAATTTTATCCCATGAAGTGCTGCAAACTCTGTATCAGGTGGCTATTGGTTTAGTGCAAGAGTGTCCTCAGTTACCTGATCAAGAAGGAGATTCTGTGTTCAAGAAGTGACATTAGAAGTGAGGGGAGATGAGGCACAAAAGGGTTTGGTTTAGTGAATGTTCCAGTCTTGTCATTCTGTGCTGGCTTTGCAAAAATAACCTGTTTTGAATATTGGTCCAGCACCTGGGGAGGTGTCTGGGTAAATCCTGTACAATATAAGTGCAAGATACTCAGAGCAGATGCCTTTGTGCTTCTCCTTCATTATCCTGCAAATCCATACTTCACCTGGGAAGGGAGCTGCTTTTCGTGTGATTGGTAAGATGATTGATTTTCACCTGTGTTTGAAAATTTCATACATTTTGGGGAAATGAAAAATAAAATACTTTCATGATGGTCTGCTGTAAAACATTGCAGCTACTTGCCATGATGTTGACTTTCAATAACTGAAAATTAAAGGTCTACTGAAATAATTTTGCTCCCCAGTGATTTAGAGACCCAGTCTCACCATAATTTAGAGTCAACTTTCTGTCCCCGCATAGTTCCATGATTTGCAAGCTGNTTGGACTAGATGACCTTTAGAGGTACCTTCCAACCTCCATCAGACCTTTTATTTTAGCTATGTCAGCTTCTGTAATACAATATATGACCTCTTCTGAAAATAATGTAGAATTCAGAGACATTACCTGTGGAAATATGCAAAAGTCAAACAAAATAATTTTTGGCAATAATAATTTCTCTGAGAAAAGACAAATACTTATTGTCAATTCGGTGAATGAAATGGAAGAAGAGGTAAAAAAAACAATTTTACTATTTTGTTATTGATTATTAGAATCATAGAATCATTCAGGTCAGAAAAGACCCTTGGGATCATCAAGTCCAACCATTAACCCCACTCTACAAATGCTCAGAGGTCTGAGATATTTGCCTAAGCTCTTGGAAAGAGCAGAACTTTAGTCTTACCCTCATGCTTAGTATTTGTTACTGTTTAGGGGACCAGAGACCTAATTTTAGGTAGGATTCTCTATGTCTGGAGAGAGAAGGTGGAAAGCAGGAGGAATTTTATCCCATGAAGTGCTGCAAACTCTGTATCAGGTGGCTATTGGTTTAGTGCAAGAGTGTCCTCAGTTACCTGATCAAGAAGGAGATTCTGTGTTCAAGAAGTGACATTAGAAGTGAGGGGAGATGAGGCACAAAAGGGTTTGGTTTAGTGAATGTTCCAGTCTTGTCATTCTGTGCTGGCTTTGCAAAAATAACCTGTTTTGAATATTGGTCCAGCACCTGGGGAGGTGTCTGGGTAAATCCTGTACAATATAAGTGCAAGATACTCAGAGCAGATGCCTTTGTGCTTCTCCTTCATTATCCTGCAAATCCATACTTCACCTGGGAAGGGAGCTGCTTTTCGTGTGATTGGTAAGATGATTGATTTTCACCTGTGTTTGAAAATTTCATACATTTTGGGGAAATGAAAAATAAAATACTTTCATGATGGTCTGCTGTAAAACATTGCAGCTACTTGCCATGATGTTGACTTTCAATAACTGAAAATTAAAGGTCTACTGAAATAATTTTGCTCCCCAGTGATTTAGAGACCCAGTCTCACCATAATTTAGAGTCAACTTTCTGTCCCCGCATAGTTCCATGATTTGCAAGCTGTTTCTGGCAGCCATCGTTGTCAAACCAATGATATTTCTTCTCCTCCTCTTCACTTTTTGGCCCTTTTCCCTCATAATTAACTTCTTCGTCAGATTTACAGCTATTTAGGTCTACCTTTCGAAGAGATATAAACTCCTGAATGAAAATACTGTGGCAAGAGTACTTTTTTTTAACCATTTCCTTGCCTGACATGGTTGTATTTTTAATATATAAAATTCAAATGGAAAATGCCTTTCTTACAAATGTACCATTTTATTTCATATACACCATATTCTTAGACAAAGTAAAACTAAGCATTCACATCCTCAAATTTCAGAGTAAACTGCATGTTAGTAAGACTTAGGAATGAGTTTTGCTCATGTACATCCTTTAGTAGCAAATTACTTAGTTTTGGGGGAAAAAAATGAGGAAAACATTAAGTTAGTGTTGCAGCTCGAATCAAAGTGTTTGGGAAATTGCATTTAACTTTAATTTTGTTGAATTTCTTCTTAGAAAGAACTAGCCTTATGGCTAGTTACAAACATTTTGTACTCTCTTTGCTGCTCTCCTCTCTCTTTCATGTGAGGCTGCCCAGGTCTTCATGGGATTTTGTGATTCAAAATGCTGAAAAAGAGCAGGTTAAAATATCTGATGGGGGACAGGCAAGTAAGTCCTTTGGGATTGTTTTTTTTCTGGACATATAGAAAGACCCTTACTCTACCTACATCTGTACCTTGCTTTTTTCCTTTGGGACCTTCTGCAAATTTTTGGACCCAAACCTATTGCTCTTCTCTGTACTGAGTCACTTTTTAGTGTGATAACTGGGTTAATGTTTCCAGCATTTTTATTGCTGGCTGCATGGGGCTTGTTGCTTCCTGAGGTCCTCAAGGGCCCATGTATGCTCTGTTACCCATCCTGAGAAGGAACACTCCTATCATTATCTTTGAGATTTTAAAACTTGTACTTTCATTATGACCTGCAGATGCTCATTTCCATGGAGAGAATGCTATCTAATCAACTGTGAAATAAATCTGATAATTCCACTTTAGGTGGTGCTCTTGAACAAAGCTCATTTCAGAGAAATCTACTTCTATAGAGTCTGTTTTGCCACCAAACTCAGTGGAAACTGTTGTTCAGTGATGTGTATCATATAACACAATGCTACTTAATAATTCTGTTGAGATGCAGAGCTTTGAGCCCATTCCTCAGTGACTGATATACATCTCAATCAGCACCATTTGCTACCTTACAACTTTCATTAACAGTTCTATAAATTTAGCAAGTAGTATGGCTCACCAAGATACAATGCTGGACTGAGAGTCGTAAGTTTTAATCTGTTTTCCATCCCTGGAGATGTTAGAATATGTGTTCTAAAATCTGAAATAAAGATGCTTATAAATTAATAGACAGTGTATGAAATAAAACTCAAACTTGTTCTTATAGGCATGAAAAAGTGTGGATTGAGTGATTGTGGAGTGAGGTGGATTGGGAACTGGCTAAAGGACAGAGCCCAGAGAGTTGTGGTCAGTGGAGCAGAGTCTGGCTGGAGGCCTGTGACTAGTGGAGTCCCCCAAGGGTCAGTGCTGGGTCCAGTATTATTCAATATATTCATCAATGAGCTGGATGAGGGGATAGAGTGACCCTCAGCAGGTTTGCTGATGACACCAAACTGGGAGGAGTGGCTGACACAGCAGCAGGCTGTGCTGCCATCCAGCATCACCTGGACAGGCTGGAGAGCTGGGCAGGGAGAAATTTAGTGAAATTTGACAAAAGCAAATGTAGAGTGCTTCCTTTGGGGAAGAACAACTTAAAAATAATATCTGAAAACTGCTAAAAATCAAGAAACACTTTTGCAGAAAAATTCAAAAAGCCAATTTAAAAAACCCCACTATAGTGAAGTTATACAATTAGCAGCTTTCAGTTTGACATATTTCGTACTTGGAGATGTTTCCTTGAATTTAAAAAAAAAACATTTTATATAACAAGTTAAAAATAAACCTTCATGGTGATTTAGTAGCATGAACTGAGATTAAAACTTCAAAGACAATTGTAACTGTGATGCAGTTACTGAGCATGTGACTCTTTGAAAACATCATTCTGTAATATCAGAGTTAAATGTCAGAGCTCCAAATTTACCCCAAATGGTATAGTTGGCCCATGTTCAATGACACAAAGGGAACAATGCTTCATTGTGTCATTTAAAATAAATTTTCCTTGTTCCCCCCTCCACTCCCCCTTTTTAAACATTCATCACTAAACAGACCTATCACTGTATGGTAAAAACCTGCTAATGTGAAATGTACAATGAACTAAAACTCCCACCTTATTTCTGGGAACAAAATAATGAACTAAGAAGTTGAGGCAGTGTTCAAGATAAGGGATTTGCTGATTGAATTTGGCTGGATAAACTACTGATGAATACATAGCACCAAAGGAAACATTACAATGCTAAATATAAATGAAAACAAAAGCTATGAAACCTTTTTTTTTCTAATTTGCCTTCAGATTCTCAAGAATGGTACACATGCATGTATGCTTTGTTGTCTACATGCTTTTGCTTTATTTTTGTTTTTATTTTTATTTTTTTTTCCCCTTTAGTAGTGGACCTGGATTACTACTTTTTATCTTGGGACACTGAGTATGGTTTCTACAATGATAACAGATGACAAACTGACATGGTGGCATATCCTCAAAGTCAGCTCTTGGGAAATGGATTTTATGTTCTTTCTTGCTTGGCATTCTAAGAATTTCTGTGTGTTTTGTAACATCCAAATGTAGTGAGCAAATACTGTGAGTTTCTGGGTGAGAATATGGTTGCACCTGATGATCACAGATGTCTTTTCCAATCTTAATAATTCTACAATTCTAATAAAAGCTGAGGAGCCTTCTCTTCATTCCTCCTTTTGAAAGAATTCCCTGATCTTCTCTTGTCACTCAAATAGTGTAATTTTCCTTCCACTTGCTGTTCCATCAGACATAATTACTTGCAGAATTATGTGTTAGCAGAAAGTGATTTAAGATCATGACATTTCTGATTTATTCAGGCAAGGAAACCCAACTGCAGGTGTTCCCTAGTAGTCCTCTTCACTGCTTGAAAATTTTTGCAGGACTCTCTCCAGCATCATGTCACCAGAAAGATCTGGAATCCAGCACTGGGCAGAGCTACAAGCACCACTGACCAACAAAGCATGTTTCAGGTGCTGGGCACTGGACACAGGGCAATACCTGTGGGTACCTGTCTGTCCCACCCCAGTAAATCAACACCTGCAAATTTCAGTCTCACTTATACATTGGATTAATATCAGTCTGGTTTTCTGCTTCTTTGCACCAGCATAAATAGGAAAATGTCCAGGTATGTGGATTCTTGGCTTATTTTAATTTCATAAACTCTGCTAGCAGATTTTTCTCAGTTGTCAGTTAGGTTTGTGCACAACTCAGGACTGCAAATCTCATTCTGCAGTGTAACAGACAGCATCATGCCAGCAAAGTTCATAACATGTGTTCTCATCTGCCCTTTATTTAGAGATGTTACAGACAGTTTACTTGCTTCTCCATATTTATCAAATAGTGGAAACTGAGGAAAATCATTCAGTAGAAATTGTGCAGTGAGGAAGTATTAATTAGGAAGATTTGATTATTCAAAGGGTTGAACATTTCTGTTTCCCATTAATATCAGTGACCCATGTATACCATGAAGGCTATTTTCTCAGCTTCTATAATTCTTATGAAAGCTCATTTTTTATTATGATTTAGAACATAAGCTCTTTTGGTTTTATATAATTTTGTTTTTTTATAAGTACCTTTAAAATAGTCCACCACTGATAAAAATAAAGGGTAATGAGAATTGGACATAGACTTCTGTTAAATATCTAATTTCCATGCAGTCCATCTGCACCTCACATCCTTCCTATCACTGCTCTAATTGCTTATCATGTGACCAGCCAGCATAGAAGAGGAAGGGATGACACTTGGCTTCTTTCCTTCTGTGTAAACATGCAGTGAGAGTCATGTACATATACATAAATTTTTGCATTATTTGTTTTGTTTTGGGGTTATGGGTTTTTTTTCTTTTTTAATGGTGTATTAGAATTATTTTTACTACTATACTACCTAATGAGTCCTATTTTTGTTCACTGAACACTGATGACCTTGCTTGATGAGGATACAAAAGTTGCTTTTGTGTTATTATCCTATATTTGCAGATTTTCCTCAGAAATGGAAGTTTTTGAACTGAAATTCTCTTAAGGGTTAATAAATGCATTGGCACAGAGAGCAAACATTTTGTCCTGCTGCTGCAGCCTTTGTTTTTGGTCAGTACCTCTTCCCTTTCCCAAAAGAATAATTACATTGTACTGTTGCCTTTTGAAAACCTCTGCCTAGCAGATCAATTTACTAGGAAATAATTCTAAATATATTTCCAAACATAATTTTAATGAGCTTCTGTGTCATTTATTACCAAATCTGTCCTGTTCAGAATCACCATGAGTGCATTCAGGTACAGTAAGTGGTACTGACTAACAATTGACACACTTCTGTAATAATCTTTCAGAAATAGAAGACAATAAAATGGAAAAAATGTTTTTAAAATATTTTTTAAAATATTATTAATATATTTGTATTAGTTTATGTCAGAACATAAGTGGAGATAACAGAAATCAGTGGAAGTAAACTCACATTTGACAGAGGTAGGTGAAATATGTGGTGATTATTCTTTCTGTGGCTGCTGATTTATGATTCTGGAGCTGTCTGAAGACTTGAAATTTTACTTATGTTCAATGAAGTTTGAGTGTGCCAGAGGAATACTGCCTTCATCCTTTTACTTTACATGGTATTCTGATATGTCTACATCTGAACAACAAATTAGCGAGCAGCAGAAACATAAAATGTGCTTGTGTGATCAGTATAATGTAAGTAATATGTAATGTGTTGTTACATACCTTTTGGACTTAAGTGTCTTTAATGCCCAAGTATCACATTGCAGTAATGCAGGCAAAATGTGACAAATGTGAATAATTGAGGCCAAACCACAATTTTCTGGGTTAAAATGGAGTCACTGAGCCAGCTGGAGAGGGAAGAAAACATTTTTTATGAGCTCTGCCAGATAGGCTCTAAGGAGGATTCCTCAAGGCTGCACCAGGAGCCATAAATGTCTTTGCTGGAAGACAAGATTTTGAGTACTTTGCATCAATCCTTTTCAATCTTCATCCACACTGCCAACCATGGTCATTAAAAAAAAAAAATAAAAATTAAAAAAAATAGTCAGATACTAAAACAACTTGGAACTGACTTAAAAATTGTGTGAGGGACAAAATAAGGTTTGTGCATCTTACTAATCTTCTACGTTGTTTCATTATTCCTTCTCCTTTAGTTTTTTTTAAGGGGCTTGAATTTCGTTAAAAGAAAAAAAAATAGGATTATTTTATGATACTTGAGGTTCATGAGAAAACCTGAGAGTTGTGGAGTCTGGAGTAAAAAACAGGAGTTTCACTGGTATGAAGGGGACAACACAGGTCTGGTTCCTTTTTGATATAACTAGTTATATATATATAAAAAAATAAAAATAAATAAATATATATATAAAAAACTAGGGAAAAAGAAGGAATAAAGTAAAAAAAACAAGTAGGGAATTACTGCTCATTTGGAGGGCATAAAAATTTCTATTACNTTACTTGGCACATCCAAGAAGATTATGTCCCAGAAAGAAATTAATCTTGCAAACTTGAGGAGAAAGTTGTAGGTAATATCAAAGTCCAAGCACAGATGAGGTGGTGGCTGCAGGCACATCAGTACTGCAATAAATTACTTTGTGCAGCACTTGCCACTAGAAAAGACATCTTCAAACCTTAACTAATCTACATGTTTAATAAAAGACTAATTGTACACCTAGAGTAGCAAAAACAGAAAGAAGCTTCTTGTGAATCCGTGAGGCACTATCAGTGCTTCCCAACAATCAAGTAAGGTATTTTTCTGCCCACTTGCTCTGATCAATGGAACAAACTTCTGCAGAGACATTCCAATTTAAACCTCTTTAACTATTAACTCAAGGCCACCATCACATTTCAATATAGAACATTTAAATAATCAGAGAAATTTCAGGTTTGGGACAACTATGCTTTTATAATGGGTATATAATTTTTGTAGTTTTCTTTTAGGTTTCCATTGTGTCCAAATTCTGGGTGCAAGAACAGTACTTGACAATAAATAATTTGAAATTAAAGTATCTTTATGTCTCTAATTCTAAATCAGCAGATTTTTGCAAGAATCCTATTTTCTTTATTTTTTACTAACACAAAGAAGATAGCATTATCTCAAAGGTAGGTATTGCAGAGAGCCACAGTGGTTTAAACAGTGCTGCCAAATCAGGAAGAACACTGAGACTGTGAATTGTACTCAATACAGTTGAAATGGGGACAAATTGTTCATTATAACCATCTAGGTTATCTGTTGGTGAAGGTCCTCTCAAAATATATCTTGCCCAATCTTCTCGTCAGGTTCAGCACAAAATGAAGCTGGCTGAATTTCACTATAGCTGTCTCTGCAAGCATAAATTTTAAATATATTGAAGCTTTATTTTTGCTTCATATTTTTCTTTGAATAAAGAAGACCAAAAATCAATCATATATCTGGGATTTAGCTGCTTCAAATAGAGGTCAAATGAATAAGAGCTGGCTTGGTATTAAAGATAATCTACAATGTCAAGGTAAATGTTTAAAGCAAGCAGTTTTTAAAATACTGATTTTAATAAGTTGTGTGACCCTGATGCCTGTTATTTAGTCTTACACATCTTGCTAACATTAGCTTTTCTAAACTTGGCTTGCAGAGAAGCTACTGTCATTTGCTTCAGCAGCAGATACACATATTGTCTTCAAATAGCAATTTCTCAGCACACCAGAAGAATGTTCTCCTGCTTTATTCAGTGACAGGATTACCTTCTATTATATCTAACTGAAAATTAAAATTATTTTGCTATTAGTAAATGGTAGTTGTCATGTAATTGTTCCTTTGTAATGTACTATTGATGTGCACACATATGTTGCAGCCCTTACAATAATGTCTTCTGCCTTTGACTTCTGGTGCTTCTGAAGTGAAATACATAGATTTCAGAGACAAATCTACTTTGAGATGGCATATGAAAATCAGTATGTACAGAAGACAAAGAAGCTTACTAGTGGCTCAAGTATCAGCAGGAAATAAATCTTGTAAAAATTAGTTTGAAAGATAG
>VYZU01088250.1:7500-11673 GCA_013401355.1 Ceyx cyanopectus | reverse complement strand
AAGAGGCTTATTGCTGGCAAAGCACAGATATTGTAGGTCAGAATAAGTCATGTTGGTTGATCTGCTGTAGACAAGGTTACATGGCAACTGTCAAAAGCTGTCTAGAAACAGGGCTTTCCTTCCAAGAAAAACTGAATTAAATGAATTAAAGATTCCAACATATGGATAAACATAATTTTACAGGGCAGTCAGCTGCATGTACGTTTGTTTAGAGAGAAGAACAAACTTCAAAATATTTTATGTGGATTTTGTTGCTTCTGAGAAACAAAGTTGACGCTGCACACATCAAACGATTTAACTTGCTTTGAAGTCAAATACTGCTATCCTTAATATATATAATGTCTTCATTTTACTTTCCAAATGGATGAACAAAATTAAAAGGGGGGGAAAAAATCATATTAACTTCAGCTTATCCCATTGCAAATGCAATATTTATGTAATTGTGTATAATCGTTTAAAGTATAATTTAATACATCCCTTTAACAACCCACAAATTATCACTTGACAACTAGAAATAATAGGTCTTTTTGTTAAAAACAGAAAGCATGTGAAGACTAAAGGTTAAACAGGTCTTTTCATCATGATAAATCACTGGTTAATGAGCCTGGTATTGTTGGGTATTATACTTGCTCACTTTAACGCCGTTACCTTCTGGTTGTAAAGCTGACACTACTAATGATCTTCATTCTTTGAACTTTTCCACAATATTGACTGGTTGCATAGAGCAGATGTTACTTGGATTTGACTGCAAAAGTGGCAATTCTTCTAAAGCTTGGAGTAGCCCTGAAAAGAACGATACTGAATACAATGTATTTTGATATTTCTAAGTCAAAAGAGATTCTTCTCTAAGCATCAGCTATTGCTCTTCCAGTTTCTCAGTATCACACAAAAATCAACCATAGGCAAGAGATAAATATTCTGCATCTATTTTCTGCAGTTACTTTTTTTTTAAAGCAAGTAATAATAATAATAATGAACCAACACAAGAAAGTTCATAACTATTCCTTGTTGTTGTACCTGTACTTTTTCCTGCATTACAGCATGCACAAGTGAAAAAAAAAAATTCCATTCTGTATTTCACAGCTTTCCTTGGTCTTGACTGAAGGACCCTGAGGTCACCAGAAGCTGTATTAGTGAGCCAAGTACTGACAAAGCAGGATGCAGAAGCTCTGCATACATATGTTTGCAAACCCACATCCATCACTTCTTATTCCAGAGGGAAGGAGACCCAGCAGACCTTCCCTAGTAGGCAGATAGGAGAAGCAAGTAGTTACTTGACATCTCTTTAACATACAAGAGCTGTCTTTATTTTTATGATGGAGTAGGTTCAAATAAACTTGCAGGACCTTGGGAGAGAGATGGAAGACTTAAGAGTAACAAAGTAGGTATCACTGAGTTTCATTTAAAACTCAGCAACGTGGAAGCTTTGTGTTTATCCCTGTTCCTTTCTCTTTCTGACCTTGTCCTTTTCTTGCACCTCTTCTTTCTCTGTTCCTGTCACTACTGAATCATAGAAAATGGGCAAAATTCAAACATTAAGAAGCCAGGGGTAGTTTTCAATTTACGTCAAGTTCTGCGCCAGAAATATTTTGCTGCATGGTAGAACACAAATCAAGACAACTGAACTGGCCATCACCAAAGTCAAACTTCAAATCACCAAACCCTTCATGCACACAGGCTTTGTACACTTCTGTGAGGCAGCAGCAAGGACAAAAACTGCCTACTTTAGCTTTTATAAAGGCCATATTCTGCTCTCTTTGCAACATTATGTTATACCTAATGTACTTGGAGGACTTCTATTTTGCTTAAGTAAGGGTTTGTTTTTCTTTCAATGAGTTTGGGGAAAGTGGAGAATAGATTGATTCTATAAATACCATTCTGATTATGGTCTTATTTCATGTGAGGTCAAGAAAACCAAAAAAACACAGCAATTTGTCTAAAGAAAACAAACAACAGACACAAACAACACATACACAAAAACAAGACCAAAAAAACCAACAAACAAACAAGGAAAAAAACAAACAAATCACCCCACAAACAAGACCAACAAGCAAACAAAATCACACCATCAGAAGAACCTGAAATGTCCTCACTCAAAAATCCAAGATTCAAAACCATTTTGCCTGTGCTGTTAACTCCTCACTGGTACATAATATTATTTTTTTTACTTAAGTGATTCATGACAGTTTAATCCTGAAGGTTTAATCCTCAACCTGCATGAGAAGTTTAAGAAGCTTTTGAAGAATAATGATCTCACAATAGAAAAATGTGAGCATGGACATATTTCCTGCCTATCACCTCTGATCCTGCAATACTTAGTTGGATTGAAAGAAATGCTTTTCAATGTCTATCACACCAGCACCGGAAGCTACCCGAGCTGCAAGGAGGGTGTCTCACCTAAAGATCTTGGAGCTACTCACAGAATAAAATCCTGAACAGGTCAACCAAGACATCAACTACGTTTTCACTTGAGAAGTGAAATTAGTTTATTTAAAGGGAGGTGAGGGGTGTGACATGATTTTTAATAACCCCACAAGCTGCAACCTAAGTATTTCTCATCTGAAAGATATCATCTCCAATAGTGTATAATACAACTGTGCCTAGTATTGCCATGTGCAAGTGTCAGGTGAAAACTGTCACTTGTTCCAGCTTCTAGTAGAAAAAACAATTTTAAAACTTTTTACAAAATTGCTGTTATATAGAAAAAAATGTATTTATTTGTTAGTGAAGCCAATTTGGTTCTAAGTGTCTATAAAGTGTATTTTCCATCATCTATGAATTAGGCAAAAGTACTTTGAAAGGCATCATTTTTACTGTGGGTAGTATCAACTTTTTTCTCCTTTTACTTATTGATTTGTTTATCATTTTATTGATTAAGCAATAAAAAGAATAGTGACTATTGCAATGAACAAAGCCCTTTGAATCTTGTGGAATACAGACAAATTTTCTATGTATTTTAAGAACAATTTTCAACCAACTCCAGTCATATTCTTTAATGCCAGCACTGCAAATTGCCCTTTCACTCTCTGTCTTCTGTTCTTAGACAGTCATTATTTTTGCAATAAAAAAGCTTTCATTTTTAAGACCTATATTTGATTTTTTTTTTCTTGGATGAGATACAAGACTAGTGGTTGAACATCTGCATTCATTTAGATATTTAGATATATTTTATTACTGTGTAATCAGAACACTTCTACAATATTTATGCTGCTAAAAGTCACTAGCAATAATAACTTCAGCATAAACTAATGCAAATTATCCAATAAAGGCTTTGATAGACAAACCATAATGCCCACAGAGATAGACCCAGTGGAAGTATGACTACTTCTTTAACCAAAGATATTAGCTTGTGCCATATTTCTGCCTCCACATCCTAAGCAACTCCACAGATCAATTTACACATCTTGATAGCAAAAAGCAAATCTGTGCACCAGGAGCTTTCCAGAAGCTGTCTATCCATGCTTCAGGGTCTGCTCTTTCTTAACAAAAAAGCAGTCTTTCACAGAATCCTCATTCTATACCAGCAGATTTGTGATTTAAACATCAGTATCTGACTTCATTCATACTTCTGTTCCAGTACATTGAGCCCACAGCCACTGCTTACATTGCCTCCCAAACAAATAACAAATAACAAATTCCAATTAAATTAGTATGCTTATAGAAATGATAACAAGTAGTACCTTAACTTAATTATTTCAGTTTCTTTAAGCAGGAGTATCATTGCAAGGAAAAAAAAAAACCCCTGTATAATTTTGTTTGTATATGTGTGTCTCTACAATTTCAATGTGCAGCACAGCATGATGTACAATATTCACTTAAAACATTTTCTGCTGTGTTTTGCAAGGGTTATTTATAAAAGTCCAGGAAAAGCTCTGCAGAACTGACAGCAGAACTGTCTGAAAAGACTTTCAGGCAATCTGATAGAAAGTTTTCCCCAGAATGCACCCCTACACATTCACATAGCCTCCTCTGCCTATCACCCCCTATTACTTGACCACATTCACCCCCACTGGCCCTTTGCCTTTGACCTTTCTCTGCCACTGCCTCTGATTTTGTATTTGTTTTCTGAAGACCTATTATCAATCACTTTTAAGTACCCTTGCATAGGACATTTAACCTAGGCATATGAAAATAGTAGATCCTTCTATCCAAAGAAGAAATAAGTTAATGTAG
>VYZU01088250.1:0-2500 GCA_013401355.1 Ceyx cyanopectus | reverse complement strand
AGAGATAATTCCCAGCCTATGCTTGATTGCCCCCTTATAGACACTCACTCATGATTCTGAAAGGCCTCAGACACTGTTGAATAAACTCCTACTCGCTTCCATAAACTTTTTCTCCCACTGAATTTTCCGGGGATGTGAGCAGCTCCCAGCCCAGCCTGAGGATGCCTCTGAATGCACTCCTGTTCTGAATCAAAGCTTGACAACCCTGGGCTCTTTATTGAACAAGAGAAGAAAACAGGGCCATCCCTCCACAGGAGGAATGTGCTTTCTTCTGCAGGTGAAGGCGCTCTCAGCAATGTTTGCATGTGTGTGAAAGAGAGGAGAGACAGCACTCTGGTTTTAAACACTTGCACTTTGTTGGGTCTGCTGGATGCTACATTGTGCCTTCCAGTAAAAGGTATTTTTTTGGTACTTCTGTTACTTCTATGCACATTTTTGAGTGACGAGATTACTACAAGTGTGTGCTTAGCCTTTGAGATTTGAGTTTCTATTTAATGTGGGAAATTCTGTTGGCATTAGCCCCAAGACAAATGCTGCTTCTTTAGGGCAGGACTGGTGTGACATCTAATTCTTTCATCTTCTTAGGGCTCTGTCTGCAAAATATTGTATATTTCAGTGTATCTGGTTCAGACTGATCCTAAATGACACAGCCCTATCCTTCCAATAATCTTACAGGTCTTTTAAAAAAAATAATTAAATAGTATTTCCATAGGGCATGTAAGAATTATTTAGTGTTTTAAAAATATCACAGAATCACTGTCAAAAGAACAATAGTACAACTTCGCTGTTTGCAGACATTACTTATCCAATAATTCTTTAAGATTTTTCCAAGTGCCTTCTATAAAGCTACAATGAGGGAAAACACATTAGGTTGTACTGTAAACAAAACAATTCCTCTTTCCATTTGTAATGGTGTACTAATAATATTTCAAAATACTGACAACCAACCGACCAGTCAAACACAGTTAACATGTAAAAAATGTCCAACAAAAGGGATTAGTGGCACAACAGGCAAGTCAAGATTTGTGCACTTGCCATCACAGTCAGTGCTGGTCACCAACAGAAGAGAGATGTCTGCATAATTTAATCTGTTTTCTGGTCACCTATGTTTAACATGTAATGGGTATTGCTAGTTTACCATGAGATCAATCCTGCAATTACGTTTCCCATTTTGTTTTGTCTGTCATTCAGCTTATCAAAACACTCAACTTTTCTTAACAACAGGGGCAGGAGCTATATTTTCTTTTGTGTCCTTTATTATTCAAAAGAACTCTGGTTCTCAACAAATTGATATTAATTTCAGGTCAGCTAGTGAAGTAGTGGACAAAGCAACAATTTAGTCACTGCTCTGAGAATCAATATCTCAGCATCTCATGCCCAGGTCTGTTCCTTGCAACACTCTAATCAGATACTGTAGTTCCTAATGCTAAACAAAATTTATGGTTGGGGGCTGAACTGTGAGAAAATCCTTTCCTGGGGAGAGGTGCTTCAAAAATGCTATCAATCACAAGCAACCTCCTGAGAACATGCTTTCTGAAAACTGTTATTTTTGTCTTGCAGGAGTTTTTAAGTGCCTCATACAGTCTAAGATTTTGCTGATTAAATTTACCTAGTGCAAAAGTTTACTAGACCTGGGGAGGGAAGGTGGGGTCACCAAAACCCACCCTGCAACATTACATCATGCACTCAGACATGCATTATTCTCCTTGGGAGGGGTTTAACTCCTCCAGGGTCTCTCCCTCACATAAAGTCATTTACTCCCTTGAACCACTGGAGGGACTTTGAAAAATACGGTCTGGACTTCCTTCATTCCAAAAGAACCACCGTTTTGATGTCCCAGTTGGGATAAAGGAGCAAACCATATGGCTTGTGTAAGAGTAAAACCTAAATCAAGCCCCGTTCAAAAAATCAAATTTTCTAGAAATGTAGAGATGCCTGTTTTTTTCTGCAGAGGCAACTGGGTTTCTAATTACCCTCACACTTCTAGTTGTCAACACTGGCACAAATCTCACTATTATTTACAGCACTAAGAAGTAGATAATGTGAGTCTTGTCTTACTAGGTTCTCTACAGCTTGTTCTCCCACCTGTATGAATGGGAGTGGGAGGAACAAACAGCAGGGAGGAAGAGTCATTTTCCCTAGGTCATATCACAGCTTGTGGCAGAGTAGACAATAAGATCCAGCCCAAAAAGTAGCACAAGAACAGACTAAGATCTTTTAACAATTACTGCTAGTGTAGTTAAGATCCTGTTTTCAGGCAGATTTACACTGGGGTTTAAATTAATTAACTGTTTTGCATTATGTTTCATTCTTCATTCTAGTATCTCTAAGTGGCTTATATATTAGTTAGTTTAAAATGGCAACAAGCCTTACAGCAAGGGTTGAAACACACCATTTCAAAGCTGTGGAGCTTGTAACACTGAAAGCTAAAGCCACATAGCAAAACTTAATCCAGGGAGTTTTGCTTACCAGCCCAAAGATTTCCATTCTGCTCCTCTAG
>VYZU01088237.1:0-14432 GCA_013401355.1 Ceyx cyanopectus | reverse complement strand
AATATTGGGTAGAAGTTTCTCCATTTTGGAAAATTGTTGAATTGATCTCAAAAAATATCTTCTTAGGAAAAAAAATAGTGTCTGATATAGTCTGGAGGTTTCTTAAAAGGAAAGAAGTTATTATCAGATCTCTTAATGAAAAGATTTAAGCAAATATTTGAGCATATTGGAGTGGAAAATACACACAAAATAACTAAACCCTTTTTATTGTCTTTTGTTTCTTTTTTTAAAAAAAATATTATTTTTTTAATAATAATTTTACTTCTAAGTCAAAGTGGTTTACTTTTTTCCTTTAGGCAGGAATGTTCATTAGTGCTTAAGGCATCCATACAAGGAAAGCAATGCCTATTGCAGATATTGGGAATGGTAGATTATAAAATTATAACAAATTTTCAGTCATTGTAGTAGTAGGAAGGTTATTCTTTGAAAGGAATCTAAAGTTACTGAGTTCTTAACTGTACTTTGTCCTTACTTATGATCTTATACTTGGGTTTTGGCATCTAGGCTTTTCATTTCCAGTTCTACCAAAGCCTGATCACTAACAGACCAGAGAACTGCACCTTCTTCCCCAGGTAGATACCTGATTTCTGTATATGGCACAGACTTTTAACTATTTTTGAAAAAAAAAAAAAAGAAACTGCAGTTCTTGAGCCTTCCACCACTGCTTAGTGGAAGGGTAGAGGAATAACAAGACCTTTAATTCTGTAGTCATAGCTAACGGGAAGAAAAAGGGACCAAAAAAAGATTGAAGATTAGTTTCCCTGAATTCCTCCTTCCCCAAGGAGATCACCCCACATTTTACTTTTGTGGGGTTTGATTGCTTAATTTTTAGAAATATGAAGTATATTAAATCTAATCCTCCTGCTTCAATTATTATGTTTCTTTGCTATGGGCTTTGGTAGGACTTTGTTGTTCTCTGTTCCTTGTCATTTTGGACGGTTTGCAAATCTTCCTTTGGTCTTTTTAAGAGGTCTTTTGGTCTTTTATTACTTTCAGTAACTACTGTTACTTTTAAGTGTTCTGAACAAAGGACCCAGAGGGCAAAGGGACTAATGAGAAGGAGGGGTGGAGCTTATTTTGTTTGTTTGTTACCACCCGGTAGTCCTGAACTCATCTTTTATGCATATTAACATCTGCTCTTCTCCCTTTAGAAAATGTTAATACTCTGACAAGCATTTGAGTGATAAACTGAATATTTCTTCGAGTGTAAACATTATCTTAAATTGCTTGAAAAGGACTAGTCTTCAAATGTTTTTAACTCTTTAATATTTTAAAATACCACAGAATTAAAACCAAACAAATGAACACCATCTCTGTAGCATTTCATTGGGCAGTTTTTCAAAGTAATGCAGTTTAACTATTACATTAACTTAATGGCTATTTTCCCCTACTTTAACCATGTTAAATGTGCCGGCAATAATGAGCTGCTAATGCTGTCTCTTTCAAGTCTCAGAGGCATCTTTAGAGCTCTGCTTATCTCCTGGATCATAAAGCTGCATAATTTAGTATCCAAACAATTCATTTAAAACTGAAACACTTTGAATTGCTGTAAAATTAATCAGAAAAAAAAAAAAGATGAATCTTAACATGTCTGTTCTGTTTTTCTCCATTTAGCAAAGTTGAAAGTGTCAGACAAATAAAACTTTACAGTATTCTATTTTCTACTTAATCAGGTGCTATATACATATCTAAAACTATAAGGGACATTTTCAAAACTTTTCAGGAAAATTCCTCATGGCTAGTAAGCTATGATGATCATTTTTATGGAAAAAACCTTTTAATTTTTTCCATACAATTAACAAGTAGAAACACCTTTAAAATAAATTGACATTTCTAATTTATTTCCTGATTTGCAATGCACAAAGGTAGTCGATGTACATAATCAGAACTGCTGCCCCATTAAGTGGCTATATAATTATTCTGCAACTCACAACACCGTATCACTTAATATTTTATATATTTCTGCACCTAAGCTGTGCGTCATTTTCTATGTTCTGCTGCTAATTGCATTTGTTTTTTATAGCTGGCAATATTGCTAACCAAGGAAGAATATTTAATTCCTACTTGTATCAGTAGGGCCTGGATCTAACAAAAGGCTGAGATGCCTAATGTTGTGGCATACCTTATTTGAGTACCCTAATGTCATTTGTAGGCACCTAGTGTCACCATAATTTCCTGAGGGCAGCTAGTTACAAAAGTAACTTCTCTGATCTTACTTGAGGAGTCTTCAACTGACTTAGTATCATCTATAATCAAGATTGTTCTGGGATGCAACCTATCTACTCAATTTTAGGGTGATTATGGATGTCTACATGTGATCAAGTGAATCTCTGTCCAAAAATCTCTGTCCAGAAATCTCTCCATTAGGAGAGTTGCTTAGTTACCAGGACCCACAGGGATATGAATGAAATCTAGTTGCTGTCCCTAAGGTAAGCTATGTTACTCATGGCAACAGTAACTCTAATTCAGATGAGGGTCTAAATTTTCAATTTCTGACTATTTAAAAAAACAACAACAACAAAAAAAAAAACGAAGAAGCATAGTACTGTTGCTGGTTTGCCTTATTTCTTATCAGTTTTTTCCAGTACAAGGAATCCAGATTCATGTTTTTCTGGCTGAACACCCTTCTTTCTGCTAAACTGTAACATCATACTTTTTCTTGGTATCTTGCATATGTGGTTCCTTCTGTTCCACGCATTCTTTGCTGTGGCCTTCATAGGCTAGTATAGGATGCTGCTTTCTCGAGCTGATTTATCCTTCTGAGGAGAGCTTTGCATTGGAAAACCTTTTAGTTAGGTGGTCATAGATTTTGGATCTACCAAGCACAGGTGATTGCCCTAATCATTTGGTTATACACTTAGTATCAACTCCTTTTTTTACCTTTTAAAATTTGCATTTTTTTAGTGCCCTGATGCTGGTGTTATCTGTGAGAACATGTTTCACAGCTGCCCTTCCACATCCAGTATATTCAAGCACTTTCTGTATGTTTCATCTCTCAGGTGAGCATAGATAAGAACATGGTCTCTGGCTGCTCTGAGGTAGGCAGTTTTGGTGATATAAGAAGCTGAATGTGGACACACAAACAAGATATATTTGTCTTGCTAAAAAAACCCCACAGAGGTAAGCACACTGTCTAGCTCTTAGACCTAGTTGCTACATAAAAAGTAACTCTGGTATCTAAGCAATGCTATTTTTACATTACTATTTCATACAGAGGATTTTTTTTTAGTTCAAAACATGTGAAATAATTTGAGGGCCATGTTGTAACAGGCAGGTGATACTTTAAACAATATTTATTGCATGCCCTGCTGTCACGTATGTCCTGAATGTTGGAATATTGGAATTTATGTTGAACTGCTATGGTATGGAGTTGGAAGACAGTGAAAGGTGAAGATACCCAAACTTAGTGTTTTCTATACTGTCTGGTGAGAATAGTATCTTCTATATTGTGTTCATGCATTGTCTGGGAGACTATTAGATGGCATGGGCCAGTTCTACAACCTGCATCATGAAGCCAGTGATGTAGTGTGGATGGTCAGAATTGGCCACTGGCCATTCTTCAGTTAACGGAGAAAATGCAATTATGGCAAACTTTCTGGTTAAAAAGCAGTACCTATCTAACTCCTGAAGGTTTAGTTATTAACTGAGCAAAGTTCTGGATTTTAATTTTGTGCCCTTTTTAGCAAATAATATTAATCACAGTACATTTTAGCTATCAAAAATTTTGGTATCTGATCTGAGTAAACTTCTGTTGTTCCCCTACCATCCTGTTTGTCTTAGTGTTACTGAGCTTTCAGAAATAGTAATATCTAAAGACTATCATTTTAGAGCTTATGTCTCCTAGCTTTCCTAAAATGTTATCTTTTGAAAGTGTTATTTTTTGACCTCTGTAATTTCTCATTAAAAACTTAAGTAGAACTATTTTATGATATAATTCATCTGAAACATGATTTCCTGAAGCATAGTAGTTTACATGTGATCAGATAGCTGCTAGAGGGCTACTGTGTTGTCTAGCTGCTCCCTCTGGATTAATATGGAGACACTATATACCTCCTCTATACAAACCACCGTAGTATGGGAGTCTTAGGCTTGTAATGCATTGTTAGAGGTGACGTCAAGAGCACATGAACTACATCTTTCAACTTGCAGGCAGTCACCGCTGAACAAAAGGTAGACTTTCCAGAGGTCAGAACTCTGTTGCAGGTGGGCACAGATGTGCTCTTGCACCTTCTGGGAGTCTGCAACACTGTTTGTTCTTTGGACAATGTAGAAAAAAAAAAAAAGGGAGGTGAGCATATCTGATGGGGAGGACTGGATAAAATTCAGTCCACAGTAAAACTCTCCAGCCACTTATGCTGTGGATGTGATATCCTGGGTACCAGCTGCTATAATCTGTTAATCTTCCCTTTCAGCATCAAATTACTTGGTTCTTCAGACATAGCCAAAAGGAAATCTCAATATCAAATGAAAACCAAACACTATTTTTTAATTCAGTGCAACAATGCAAAGTGAAAGACATCATTTATGTTTTAGATTCTTACAGTGCTCCCACTGTTATCATGCGAGAGCACAATCCAGAAGTGCATTAAGCACTCTGACCAATTTCAGTCGTCTTATCCATTCTCTCTGTCATTTTCTCTTTAGTCAAAGAAATGTATACACAGAGATTTTTTAAAAATTATTTTTAGTTAGTTAATTTATTTTATTTAATTGCCTATTCTACTTTTTGTTTGTGCTAGAGTGAGAAGGTCTGAGAAACAATATTTTGGTTTCTGAAAAAGAAAGATCAAATTTTTGATGGACTTTAGCTCCCTTGTGATTTATTTTTTTCCTAATCAGAAGCAATTTAACAACTAAAAGTAGGCATTGAAAAAGCTTTATTTCTGTGAAAACCAAAATGTATTTTGACTTTTATTCCTGTCTAGAAGTGGAAATATTGAATATATGACAGGGTTGAATTCCAATATCCATCCATCTTTAGTAATCAGAAAATAGTTTTAATGTAATTTACTTGTTCTTTTCTGCTCAGCACTAATATTCCTCAGGTCCCTTGACTTAAGCTTATTTGTACAGATAAAAAAATAGATAATGAGAAAAAAAACAGCAAATACAAAGTAAAAATAGGTCATTTTCTTAACATTTAGATTCAGAGCATTGATGAAGAGAAGGCAGAAGTTCACCCTCAGCAGTCACTTAGTTGGGTTTTTTTTCTGAGTATATAACTTTGTATGTAAATTAGGAAACCTTGTTTCCTTCTTTGCCATACAGATATACAATTAAAATGAAGCTTTAATTTCAAACAATAAATAAAAAGAAAGGCAGCTAGAAATTCCCAGGAGACAAACAAATTAAAAAAAAAAATTTAAATGGTCTTCTTCTTATGGTTTGTCTTATGAAAGCAATGTCAGTATGCTGAAGTTGAGTGCAACATCTGATTATATAAAACTAAGTGATTCCTCTAAAATTGATGTCCTTAGCTGTTTTTCTAATTAAAGAAAAAGATACAATTCAGCTTGATTCCAACAATCTTTACAATTAGTATTTAACTGTCCATAAAAAGTACTGATTCCCTTAATGAACCTGCTGCTACCATTGTTTACTACCTCAAATTTAAAGGTTAAAAAACTGCAATCAGCAAGCAAATCTCATGTTACTGTTTTTCCCACCTCTGTAGTCCCATTATCATTTCTAATTACATATAATTAATCAGTGTCAGTCTCTGAAAAAAAAAGCTTATTGAATGTAACAAGGTAAATTGGAGCATGTTACCTGGATATGTGGTAGAAGCCCCATCATGAAAATGTTCAAGGTTAGGGCTCTGAGCAACCTAATCTATTTGAAGATATTCCTGCTCACTACAGGGGGGTTTGAATTGATGACCTTTAAAGACCCCTTCCAACCCAAAGCATTGTATGAAACTATTATTCTATGAAGTGGATGATAGCTCCATGGTCAAATTATATAACAGATTTAATGCAACTCCTCAGAAAAAGTTCCAGTATAACAATTACAATTAACTCAACCAAATGTCACACTCCAGAACATGCAGGCCATCGAAATATTTCTTAATGAGGGTAATTAATCAGTTGTCCAGATATTCATGCTTGATTTAGAAGAGTTAAAATATGAGACTGAAAAACAATGAAAGAGGAATATCTGCTAAATGCACGATTCTTTGAGAGCATGATTAAGACACGTGAAACTAAACTAGTTGCATTTCTCTATGGGAATGTTTCCATCACAGGTTTCAAAGCTTTGATTTCTAGCAACATCAATCAATTCAATCTCACAATTCCTGGCAGCTAGCAGATGTAAAAAGTAAGTATGGTAAATGTTAGGTAACACAAGAAGAACAGGTTGGGATTTGGGATGTGTACACCCCCAATAGCTTTTTAAATTGGTAAATGTTAATTGCTAAGAATCAAAAGTGTTTGCAGGAAAGTGTCCATTATGACAAGGTTCCATTTCACTTTGTCATGCCTACACATTTCAGAATTGTTAACATGTTCTATTTTAGCTTGTTATTGCCAGGATGTTTCAGTCACAAGATGCTCCCACGGGCAGAGGAGCTGGGAGGTGGGGGCAACAGCAGTGTGGCCAGACAGGGTCCTCACCAGCACGGGTGATTTTCTACCACTCCCAAGAAGGGAAGATCCAGTCACAATAAACAGATTCAACCAGCAGGACAGGGATCACCAGGCACTGGTGACAGGGGCAAGATAAAGAAAGGATATAAAAACAGGGTTAACTAAAATCAATGTGGATGTATTTGTGTAATCACTACCTTAGACAGGGAGGGCATGGTTTGTTGCAATATGTAGAACTCCATAATAATAATGTAAGCATAGGGTCATATCAAAATTCAGGTTGATAGGGACAGCAGAAGGTTACTAGTTCAGACTCCAAGGATGTAATTTGTACCTTTTTTTAGTCTGGTAGGTAATTTTTTCAGAATAAATTTTCTTTATTTACAGTGCTTCTAAGAATGTGTTCAGGTAGGATAGGGAAAAAACTTGTCCTGTGACTATACTGGCAGATATTAACTAGCTTCAGAAGCTGCTGTTTGTGATGCTACAGACTTCAGGCCCATTCTTCTGCCAGAATGTTATTTCCTCTTTTTCCTCTCCCACTTTTGATTAAACGTTCCACTACCCCTTTAATCAAGTAGTAATATGGTAGAATCCTAGTGGAAAACTGTTACGTTGAGAACTCTGGCAAGTCTGAGATATTGTTATTGGTGTTCCAGAGCAGCTGACTAAAATGATTACAAAGTAATCCAGAAATGATCAAATTTCTACTCTAAGTGGTAAACTGTGTTAAGCAGGATGTATAGGCCTCTTTGTACACTTAACATCAAATAGTTAAAAAAGAAACTCATGTTATATTTTCAATATGGGATATTTGAGCATTAATTGAAAGTGTGTGTTGAGTAAAATAACATATGTGCTTATAAAGATCTTAATATTTTATTGATATGGCCCTTCATTCCTGGTAATTTATGCACGTGTGTTTATAAACAAATATTTATTCATATGTTTGTACATGTGTGCATGCCTGTACATGCATGATGGCAGATCTCCAAGAGTCGTGGAAAATGTTAAGATAGATATTAGGAATGCTTTGAAACAGAACAAAAAGTCCATTAACATTGCTCACTTAGTAGTAACACAGTGGAAAGGGTTGTCTCTATCATCACAAAGCTGTGTTCATTCTGTTTGACTTTCTTCTTGCCAAAGGACCATCAAGCGCTTACTGAGACTGATGTGGAAGTGCTGGGTCCAGTGTGAGGGTAACTGAGCTTTGTGTGAGTGTTAAGGCTAGTGTCTATCCAAGAAGTACCAAAATAGATGTAGTAGCTGTGGGGACAGCCTTCTGTCTTGAGCAAGGGAGAGGCCAGCTAGGTCAGTGACCTCTAAAACAGGAGGCACCCTATAAAGCAAGTGCATTTAGGAGGAGACTATACTAACACCAGTTCTGCACTATATCTATTCGCACTTCTGATCACTTCTCTTTTAAGTGACAATTCTCAAAAACTGTGCCACAAGTTTAACTTAAATACATTAATGTCCCAATATGGCTGATGAAAAATCAAACTAAAGTAAATTTTCTGCAGGCTTGAGATATATGTGATGAATGAAATACCAGCTCCATTCATAACTTACTCTGTTATGAAATGGCTTCCTCATTAAAGTAACTTGAGGATGAAACCTGTGTGATCACTAGCCCTCCTGCAGTCTAATTTGTTTTGATGGAAACCTGGCAAGGGATCATACAATAGCATTCTGGGTCCGGTGATCAGAGAATCTCATTGCAGTCACTCTTAATTCTGCAGAGAACTGTTAAATTGTGGTACAGATGCAACTCTTGAAACTTAGGTGCAATAAAGTGTCTTATTTGAGTTACAAAAGTCTTCTTAAAAAAGTGGATTTCAAAACCTAAGTTAGCTAAAAGCTTCTAAAAATGTCATAATGGAAAATGTCATACAGGAAAATACTAGGAGCACTCTTCTGTGTCTTCCTGCTTCTATTGTAAAGTAGAACATATAAAATTCCCTTGTAATTTTGTCAGTAGTTTTTCTGAATATTCTTCTGCATTTAGAAACGAGTACTATTCTAAGTATAAGATCAATGTGAAACATAACAATTTTTTGATAGAAGGTAAATGTATGTATTTATTGTTCCATTAGAACATGTGTAAACTTGTTTGTTAGTGAAGAAAATCTGAAATATTTTATGCCATATCAAGTAGAAGGACTATATTGTGAGAATATTATAACTATTATAAAACTGGAGAGAAATTGTCACTACAGCTCACAGATGTTTTGTTATGTTACCCGTAGTCTCCTTAAAACATTGTAATGCACCAAGGTCTCTGTCTTTATCCCTCCGAGCACAGCATGGCTTTACAGCAGCAGACTTCTTGGTGAGGTGAACATGTTAATGGTGGCTTCTATTTTAATAAAGATTGGGCTTCTATTTTTTAACTTGTGCTCAATCTAATACCATAATCCGCATTCCCTATGGATGGAAATAAACAAGTATTGCAATGAATATAGCTATCAAAGTCTATTAATTCCAATGTGAGTTGCTTCTCACCAAAAGGTCATGAAGTACTCTTGCATGTAGAGCAATACATAAAAATGAAAGGAGATCACTTTGTCTTGCTTTAGCATTCATTTTAATTCATTACTGATAACCTGTAATAGAAACATAGTAGAGAGCAAGTATCCCCTTCAATTTTCTTTTAGGACAAGTAGTAAAAGTCTCAAAGCATAAGATGCAAAATTTACTCGTTTTGTAACTCCTCTGGCTTCAGTGTTTTACTCCACTGCTGAATTTGGCCCATTTGGAAATCTGTGTGATTTGTTACTGTAGAGCTGAGTCTCTTTTTTTAAACATTCTCCTGTAGTGACATGCATGCTAAGTAATACAGCTGCAGCCATCTGTAAAAGCTGGGAATTAATTTTCCTCTTTATTGCTGCGGCTTATTTCCTTCTGCCTTTCCCTTTATATTTACAATACCAAAAAAAAAAAAATCTCATTCCTTGAGAAAGCATTGCAGTTAATTTCCTTCCTTTTNTGTCAATAATAAGGATCATTAAAAAAACATCTATTCCCTGATGGCTGCACAAGATACAGCTCATGTAACTCATTTCAGCTTGTCAGCATAATATGTGATATGGTTACCTAAAACCTGTCTTAGCTCATCATGGTCCATCATTTGAAGAAACTGTGCCAATAGTCAATATGTATGAAAGCCTGGAGATTGCCAGGATTTTTTTCAATGAAGTTGGTTAGCTCTGGATTCAGTACAACCTTTGATTTTCATTAAATGCTCATGGACATAGATAAGCTAGTATTTCTTTCACGTAGAAGTCTGTGGTTAGTGGTGTTTTACTTGGGACAAATAGACTTTCTCTTAACAACTGAAGATCTACAAGTAGTATGTGTATCGTGGCTTAAGACTGGAATCCCATTTTGTTTCTGCTAACTGATTTATTTTTTTTTAATTCTTTGCAGAGCTGCTTGCACATCTGCCCACGGATATCCTATAAACTTCTCCCATTGCCTCTACTCTGCTGCCTAGAAAGGGCTGGAAAAGAATGAGTTTTCTAGGGAGCTCAGTAAAATAGTTACAAAAATATATTTGTACAAATATAATTTCAAACCAAATATTAAATTTGCTTCAAATTATGTTTTTCACTCTTGTGTGATGTATTTCTGAAAATACTCTAATGATTTAGTTACCTGAAAGAAATGTTCTCAAATACAGGCTACTGTAAGCACTTATACTGAAATATTTATGGTAAGAAAACTGTGAATCAATAAATTATATTATTCTCACTAGAGACTTCATAACATATATTCTTATTGTCCAGTCAAGAATCAGAATCAGAACTCTAAAAGCCATATGTCTTCTCACAGCTAACCAACCTAAAAAAATGCAAGTACTGAGGAACAGAGGAAGTGTTTGTGGGTGGAAATAATGCTTAATTGTTCTTAGAACAAATAAATTATTGGGGGAATATAGGCAGATTTTTCGCACACAATCTTTCAGCTCTGAAGTAGTAGCATCAAACTTCAAAGCTGCTATGCATTTGATCACTTCCACTTGAAAACTTGCCTTGTTATATTCTTAGAATACCATGGCTCCAACACTACTGCCATAGTGAACAGGTTAAATGTATTTCACATTAACCCTCTTCAAAATTGAGTAAGGAAGAAGACATTCCAATTTCATAAAATTCAGAAAAAAAACCCCAAAAAACATTATGTTGACCACAAAAATTACATAGCATGTGTTTCTTGCTTCAGTCTAGTTATCAAAATTATGTTATATAGCTGAGGAACTAATGTTGAAGATCACAAGGTATCAGAAAAAAAGTATTAATTTACATATAAGTAATTAAAGTACTTCTAAATGGTAAAATATTATCATTTTAGAAACAACATTAGGCAATTATAGAATTCTGGTTTTAAAAAAATATTTTCTTGACATATATAAGTAGTAAACTCCACTGAAATATGTTCAAGGATTGCTCAGTTTCAAAAGTAACGTTCCATTAGTTTTAATGAAGGTTTTGAAAGTGCTGCTGCAATGTGTACTAGGGCTGTTTCGGGAGAAAGGGGAGTATTACATGAATGGGTTTGATAAACTAAACCAGGACAAAATCAGATCAGCCTGATGAATAGGCCTGTATAATCCTGTGCTTTCACTGATGTCCTCATATCATGAAATCCAATCCAGTTCAGTGTGCTTCCTGAAGATAGTGCTTGGCATGAGTGAGGTGCCAGGGTCTGGGCCTCAAGACAAAGGAAATCAGACACTGGTTACCAGGCACTTCTCCCCAGAGAACTTGTATTAGCCTATTTGTCAGCTCTACACTAGGATTTTCTGTACTGGTTAATGCCTTTAGCAGTGCTTTCCATTGTTTTATCTATCAAGAAATGAAAAGGTATTTAATTCCCTCATTATCTAATAGAAGTAAAAAGTAGCACTTGAATATCTCAGTTCAAGCTGGTAATTATTCCCTTTCACCATTTCTGCTTATCCCATGGGGGTAAGCAACCCTATCATCTCCCCTTTTGCTAACCTGCCCTTTTGCTCTTCTCATGCTATCACATTTTTTTCTTTAATTGTCTGCCTGTTTAGTATAATCAAGTGAAACTCAGAGCACTTGTTGGCAGTATTTAGCCTGAGGTTGCCGTGTCTGTTCTAGATATAGAGCAGGTCTTGTAAGCCTGCAAACTTGTTTTTTTCCTACCAGCTGTATCAGTTGGTCTAAAAAAGATGATTACAGTACCCAACAAACATATCTTCATTTATAGAGTTATACAGCCCTGGCAACAGCATAGCCACTTATCAATAAATATATACATGAATATGTGGAAAATTTGTTGATTCACACAAACATATGTATATATACTTGAAACATTTTCAACAATGCATCAAGGTAGAAAAAGTCATTGATTTGGAGTTCAAATTATTTGCTTCATTTTCTGATCAAATACAATTGATTTAAAATATTCTTTTAATTTACTTTTGGTCGCTTTTACTCCTTCAAGATAAAGCCAAAGTCTTTGAAAAGTTTAACTGCTTTGAGATAAAAACTTTCTATGTTTCATAATGAAATATGTCATATCTTCTTTGGTTTGTGCCTCAACACAGCTGATGAACATTAACCACATTAGTTTATTTGAAGTTGGGTTATTGAATGACACAAAACCTAGTTTTGAAAAGCTGGTTGCAGTCTAAAAAAAGAGTTTTTGGCATACTTGCTGATGCTAAGAGAAAACTCAGAACTTCTGCTGATGTGTATAAAAGGTGTTACAAAAAGGTAGGGAAATTGCAAAACCTTATCATCAAAACAATATCTGGTTTGTAAGATGGGATTTTCTTGCTTCAGTACCCACCAGCTGAGCTTGAATTAAAGCGTTTTCTTTTAAGGAAATAGACTGTGTTTTCCATGTTGTCAACACCAAGGGTGATCTTTTGCGATTTGTTTATAGCTGGAATTCATGCTAGTATTTTGTAACTTCTTTCTAAAATAACCAGTTATCAAATAAGTTGATGGTAAATAAGCCTTCGGTGGCTTTATGTACAGGTGCAACAAAAGCTCCATTCTTCAGTCCCCAGTATGAAACACTAGCAATCTGTGTTGCCATCTGCATTAGTAAAAGTCACATATATGACCACAACAACATGCATTTAAGGAGCATTGGAGTTGGAGAAAATTGTTGAGATCAGAAAAGTTTGTCCTTAGACTGAGGCTGTAGTACTGAGGATTTATCAGNCAAAAAAAAAAAATCTCATTCCTTGAGAAAGCATTGCAGTTAATTTCCTTCCTTTTTATATTACTTGTCAGTAAAGTAATCAATGCAACTGTTATCATTGGTACACACACTAACTACAGTATGAACATTGTCAGAAAAAATTTAGTGAAATGGTAAATTAAATCAAGACATAAAATAAATCTTTTCTCTTTTGCTGATGAAAATCTGAGCCTAGAAAATAAAAATGAAAGAGCAAGAACTTTACCGATGAGCATGTGGAATAAAAGGATGAATAAGAAAAACAAGTTAAGGAAAATGAAAGTTACTCCATAGCATAAGCAGAAGACTTTGGGAAAAAAAAACAAACAAACAACAAAGCATCTTCTTTTGTTATCCAACTATGTTTTAAAATGTATGTTTAACTACTGGGCAAGACTCATTTTTTCAAAGAAAAAAGCCAGAGATGAGAAACAGTTATGCTAAAGAAAGCTGTGAAAAAATGAGGAAAANGGTGACTACATCTTCTGGAGCAAATACATCTGCTGCTTGATGCAGCATTGTAAATAATGAATCTATCAAGCACATTTACACCTTGGCCTTCAAAGAAGCATGAAATTAATTTCCTGATTTCTAGATTCTCAGATTGCTCCAGTGAAATGGTAGGTCGCTCTTTTTGTACAATATAAGCAACTTACAGGTGAAATCCATCCAATTGCTAAGAAATTTGAAATTAAATATTTCTTCATTAAAATTATCACTGCTCTGCATATCATGACATGTGCTGTACNGTTTTTTTGGTTTGTTTTTTGAATCCTGCTTTAGGATTAAAACTTCCATGCTGAAAATAGCACTTCCCCTAGGCTTCAAAATAGAATATGCTAGAACAGGGAGGGGCCTTAAGTTTACATTTAAAAGCTTTTTTTTCTGAATCAAGCATTTCTCCTTCATTGTACTTTTATTATTGAGGTGACTGAGTGGAGGGTCTATGTGTGGATCAAGTTGTGTTTTGGAGATCACATTCCTCACACAATTGAATTCCATGAAGCCTTCCCTATGTATATATACATATATGTGTGCATTGTTCAATGTCCATTCGACAGGGAGATGACTGTCAGTCACCTAACTGATGCTGTATTCTCCTTCTGCTCCAATACTCTTGCACCTTCTACCTGGCAGAATCCAAAGAGGAACCATAAGAATCATTAAGACTGTGCTTGGTGATGTTTGATATTTCTTTTACCTTTCATAACATCCTTTACTGTACTTTCATGTATCAGCCTTACGAGGTACAGGGATATATTGAGGCTCTTTGCCTAGTGTGCTGCCATCACTGTATCCCATTCTATAAGTGAATAATTTTTACTTGACATTTTATAAGAGGCAGTCTAGAATTATTCCCAAAACTAGCAGAATATTACCTAGAATGTGTAGCTGTGAGGTTTATGAAAGATTCCTAACAACCTCATGCAGAAAGTCTTTAACAAAGCAGGGAATTCTGTCAGTTTTCACCCTGTGTCTCCTCCTCACTTCCATTTCTACAGACATATCCTTTCAGCCTCATGCAGCCTACTCAGATGTATGCAATGCAGGCACTGCCTCTCCATTGTTTGCACATGCCCCATTAAGTAAGCATTACCCTTTCTGTGCCAAGATGAAAGG
>VYZU01088229.1:11249-23464 GCA_013401355.1 Ceyx cyanopectus | reverse complement strand
TAGTTTCAATTTCATGCATCACTCATTTTTCTTCACTCTAAGGTGAAGATAAAAATATGTATCACTTTTTTTTTTCTCTTCTTTTGTTTTGTTATGTTTTGTTTTGTTTGGGGTTTTTTATTAGGTTTGGTTTTGTTTGTTTTGTGGCTTTTTATTTGTGTGGTATAGTTTGTGTGGGTTTTTTGGATTGATTTTTTGTTTGAGTTTGTTGGTTTGGGTTTTTTTGTTTTTGTGTGTGTGGTTTTGTTGTTCTTGGTTGGTTGGTTGGTTTGTTTTGTTTTTCTCTTGTTTTCCCCTTCAAGATTTGGGAATAATGCTTCTTTAATTCCAGCAGCTGGTCACTCAAACTGAATTTCAGTTTGCTCAGTCTAGGGGAAAATGCAGTAAGAGGAGAAATTAGCTTTCTGACTGGCAAGAACAGAAATTAACTCCTTTATAAAATAATGCAAATTCTCAGATTTTAATCAGAAGCACAAAACTGAGAGGGAAATTGGTATCAGAGTTCCTTTGTGCCACTCAGGTGGATCAGAGGGACCCTGAGGATGTTCTGAGTCATTGCCTACGATTGCTTTTCAAGGCAAAAATTCTCCTCTGACATAATACATTGCTACTTTCTTTCATCTGTACACTTTTCCTTCACTCTGCAATGGAGATAGATGGATTTGTACCACTTGTCTGGCATAGCAGTGGTGGAGGAAAGGCATTTTTGGGGGGAGAAATTTATAAACAAAATGATCTGAATCACAGCTCTATGATCAAAAAATATTCTTTGCCCTTGAATTCTTTTTGAGAAAGATGGGACACTGGGGCTCAGTTTTTTCACACATAAAAAAAATCAATACTTTCTGTGCTTCATTTCAACAAATATGTGCAAAAGAAAAGTAAAAACAGATCAGAATATCAAAAGTAACTTCTTAAGTTGGAGAACAACAATGAGAAACTGAAGTAATTGCCAAACTTCCAGTATTCTTATTCAGCAGAAATGATACAGTGACTTAAATGATTAGCTGCAAAAATGAACACAATACTGAGTGAGGGCAGGTAAAGAAAGTCACACAAAAAAAAAGAGTAAACCCAAGGAAGAGCAAGCCAAACAATATTGCTACTGTAAATATGAAAAGCACCCTGGCTTAGACCTAAAATAGGCAGTTACTAATAACAATCTCACCATTGTATGTACTTCTGCTACAATTCATTTCAACATCAGTAAGTGAGAATGCAGCTGACAAAAGAAACATTATTTTTAAAACAGAAATTGCTGCCCAATAGTGCATTCTGAAGAATGTCAAAAAGTTACTTTTTTCCATCAGTACATGCTGTACAACTTAATCAGCAATTTTCTTTGCATAAGCAATTGTGAGACTTTATTAGAAATACATTAATTTTTAAAATGGTATATTAAAATAGTTAATAGCACGGCACAAACAATACCATTTATTGGTAATAAGAGGGAAGGAAGGGCAGGCATGCAGAGAAAATAGCTATGGGAGGCACAAAATGTCTAAAAGCAATAAATATGATGGTTTAGCTGGCTGTAGCATTGTCTCTCAGGGAAGTTTCTTTCTCATTGCCATCCTACTTCTCACCATTTTTTTCTACCACATCTGCATCTTCTTTCTGACTATGAAGACAGCTACAAGGCAGACTTCAAAAAGAAACCTGCAGACTTCAGGAACAGATCCAAGATGAGAGGATGGATATTGGCCACTTTGCTGCAATCTGAAGTGCTCTGCTATGCACAACTGAGCAAATATCCTCTCTTAGGTTTAAAATTTCCAGTATATTATTAAATGGCAGCATAAACTGATTTGATTTTGAGAAATCACAAGCATCTCTCTTAGGATGTTCCTCTGTCAACTGTTAGACTTGTGTTTGTTGGAGGGTAGGAGAACCATTTCAGTTTGTTCCTTTATGAAGTCTCAGTATCTCTGAGTAGAGTGGGAGTAACTGGTCTGAGGAAAGATTGCTCTTCTTACCTGGAGGCAATTGCTAAGACATCTTGTGTAACAGAACCAAACCAGGATGAAATCAAAGCCTAAACTTGTCTTAATTGATGTTAGCCCTTGGGTTTTCAAGGTCTGAGCCCTTTGAAGTGGCTTTGTTTTCCCAACCACTGCTTTTTCTCCTTCCCCCCTCACCAGTCCCTCACCTATCTCTCATTTCTGCTAGAGCAGCTTCTCCATTCACTCTCCACAGGGGCCCCTCCTCTTTACTACCCTTCCAAAACTTCCAAAATCCCATTCTGCTCATCTCCCATAGTAGGGCAAAGCAAGGACTACAAACCAAATCTCCCAGCATTTTTTAAAACAAGGAAGGAATAATCTCATGGGTGGCATTAACTCCTTCAAAAGTCCCAGATCTGAATGTGTCAGGGGAGACTGATGAAATCTGCCAGACCCAAAGCTGCAGTCAGTAAATCACTATTATCTAACATCTATGACATAGCCTATATGAAGTCAGTTAGTCTCTTGAAGGCTCCTAGTGGGTAAATGTTTACCCTGCAAAACTGCTGGTGTATGCTGAATGTAAAATCATCTGGCTCTCATTCACATTGATTTGGGCTCTTTTCTGCTAATAAGAACAAGATTCCATATCAAGTGTGATCCTAATGGTGCACAAATTCTTTCTCTTTGCCACTTCCACAGCTAATGTGCCCTGTGTTCTAGTCAGAAAATAAAGCAAGGGTAGACACAGGTTTATCCTTCTCCCCCTGCTCTCAGCTCCATGCCCTTCACACTTAAGGGTTTGTCTTTGTAGACTAAGCCATAAGAAGCAGAACTGATAAAATATTCAGGAGGATTTTCAGTGACCTCTGCTGTAAGACTTCCTTCCACCAGGGTACCACAGGCTCAGAAGGGAAAACTGAAAGAAAATCAGTCTTAATGATCAACCCTTCTGATCAGCCAAATAAATTTAATTAGTCAATGCCACTTTATACAGAGAAATGTTCCCATCTGTACAAGAGCAGATTTTTCAGAGTCTTGATCTCTCCATTCACAGCCCTGGAGGAATGAGAAAGCGCACAGGGCTTTACCATCCTTTCTTTTGCAACTGCTGAGGAGTAATTGGAAATATGGTTAATGACCCAACAGTGTACTGGGCTTTAAGAAGAATCAGGAGACTGAGGAAAAAAACCCAAAACTAACAAAACAATACAAACCTGCAAAAACCAGCAGGTCTGCCAGTCTGCTGGAATAAACCATTATATCAATAGAAAGGATGATGATGGTGTTTGCTTGTTTATTTTTTGGGCTTAAAAACTATTTTCTTCTTCCTTCAGCAAGAGAAGCTTTGTCTCACAACATTCAGCTGGAGAAAACACAAAACTTTAGTTATAGATGGCTACAGTTTGTTACATTCTGGGAAGGCTTTGCTGGAAAAGTATCTTTTGGGCTTTTTTGTTGGGTTTTTTTTCTGCCCAATGGCTGCTACAAGACACAAAACAGCTTGTACCTGTCAGCAAAACCAGTCCTTTTTCTAAACTGCCCTGCTGCTCAACACTCTTATTTCACAGTGTCAGGCACTGTGAGCACTTTAATCCGTTAAAAGGGCTCTTTTTTCCCTTTTAACACTGAACCCATGTTTTATTTATCAGTCTTTGATTTAGAAATGCTTAGAAGGCATAACACGTTTGCTAAGATGGATGACTGGGTGGCTTGTGTGCTTGTGCGCGTGTGCACGCAGAGGTGTTGGCGTTGCTGGAAGTCCAAAGGAAAGCATCTTTATAAAGAGCTGCTCTCTGGCACCTAGTCCAGGAGAACTACTACTCTGTAACAATGGCTTTCTGAGCATAGAGACCTAGAAAGCTGTGCCAGAAAGAGCCATAGTCAATTCTCACTGAAGGCAATAGAAGTCTTTGCCTTGGCTTTAGGGGGCTTTTTACCAGGTCCTGCTGGAAGACAGAGAAACAAGACTGAATAAAGGCAGATATAAAAACTCTTCTTTTTTTTTTTTCTTTTTTTTTTTTTTTCCCAGAATACTTTAAATCATATGAAAGTAGTTAGATTTATCATCTCCAGCTGATAGTATAAATCTCAGTCAGGGGTTACAGAAACTTAATTTCTTACATTGGGAAATTAAATCCCTCTCACCAACCTGCTGTGCTCAGTGTTTCTTTGGGGCAAGTGTATTCCAGTCCTTGAAATGTATAATAATATAGTTAATATATATTAAAAAAAAATAATAGAATCATAGAATACCCATAATCTGCCCCTGTCCGATCCCCTCCCACCTCCCACCAGTTTTACAAAGGTGTGAGCCTCCCCTAGGTCTTCCACCACCCTGTGTCAAGAGAAACCTGGAAAATTCATGTCTCCATATGCAGACCAGAGAGCTCCATGTCATGCATCACAGCCAAAGACCCCCCTGGCTACTGAAATAACTCAGTGTATGCACCAAGGGAAGCCAAAAGCAGCTCTTTTACTTGCCAAGACAATAAGCATCCAGTTTGCAACTTACACAAGTTGCTGTTCAGAGAGAGGACCTGTAACATCATGAAGTCATGCACATGTGCTCAGAGCAGATCTAAGCCCCCTCTCACCTTCAACACTTCTGCCTGATGTGCAGACCACATGTGTGCTGCATTTCACCAGGGACACACATCCATATGTGGGCTCTAAAACAACTTCTCCAGAGAGCAGCAGGGAGTAGGAGGTGAATTTTGCTGCGTTCAGAGAGCAGCTGAGGAGGACCCTGGGGTAGTAGCCATTGGGCAACATGACCAGACTGTAATACTTTCTTATCTTGGTGTAGCCATTCAGGGTCCTACATCTGTGAACAGAAGGGCCATTGTTGTGTTGCTTTGAGCTTTTCCCAGGTAAGAGTGAGCTTCTGGCTGACCTGCTCTTAAGCAGGAGGGCTGGGAAGTCTGGAATCACTTTCTGTACACCTGTTAATAGCCTGATTTACACAGTCTGATTTATTTAGGACAAAAGTCAGTTCAGAAACAGAGCTCCCTGCAAAGAAAGGGGTTAAAAAGCATGTCCTGCAGGACAGGAAGGCATCAGCACTTCAGCTACGTGTTCTGTGGGCTCAGTTTCTGAAGGAACTCATTCTCTTTCTTCCCTTCAAACAAAACTCCCTCACTGCACACTAATGTATGAGCAAATCCTGGGATTATCTGATCAGGGACAGCAAGCCCCACGTTCTTGAAAATCAAGGGATATTGTGTAAATGCTAGAAATTAAACAGCACTGGTAGGAGTGAGATCCTTGTTACTGCTATGGTAAATGCCCTGTGAAGAGCTCAGCAAACCACTTACCCTTCAGAAACAAGCAGGTCATGCTCACTACTGTGTCCCAGTTAAGAAAAGCAGACTATTTTAAATATCCAAAAGGAAAATTGCTGTGGTACCCACTGATTCCTTACATTGTATTTTATTACCACTATCCTTATTACTTTTTTTTTTTTTTTCTGAGACATTTCTGACAGCAACTTCTTTAGGCCTGCACTTAAGAGGGAGCACCTGAGCACCTGAAGGAGGCTGGGGTGCTACCTTGCTAGTTCAATAGATACTCTGTGCTGCCAGCCTGACAACAACCTCAGACGGTCGTGAGGATGATGAAATGTCTAGACAGCCTTGAAGTCCTGATGGCTATTTGTCTTCCTGTAGCATTTCACTGTGAAGGAGTTGCTGATATTTGGTTGCTTAAACAGAATATTCTGTTCAAAACCCTCCCTTGATTGGAGCATACTGTGCATTGTTCCTGTCCCCAGTAACAAAGTGATGTTTTCCCCTACAAAATATATGGCTTTTGCTCTACAGAGAGAGCTCCATTACGTAATCCTGCCAATCAGCTGCCAATCACTATGGTAACTGGGTGCCAAATACAATATTAAGATAATCATTAAATAGCTGCCAAATGGGGCCCTTTCTGTTCTCACCATCTTAAAATCACCATCTTCCTTTTCTTCTCTCTTCTCATCTGCTCTGTCTGATACTGATACACAGTTTTCACTTTCCTGACAAGGTCTCTGCAATGAGTCCCTGCTCACTGTCCTACAGTTGCTGAGATAGCACTGAGGATGGAAAACAGGATCAGCTGAAACATATAAGTAGTTTTTAAAGAAATATAAACCAATGCAAACATTTTTTTTTTGCTTTCTTTGTCTTGCTTAATTTGTAGTCTTCTGTTAAAACCCTCCATTTTCATTGGTATGCCATGGTTGCTGCCCATGTTCTCTGACTAGCCAATGACACAAGGATTAGGTCACATCAAGGATCCTCTAACCTATTATCCTTACTCAGATAGAAGTAGACAGTTAAGAAAAAAACTGTAGGAAGCAGAGAAAATACAAGAATTGTTCCAGCAGACTACAGTTGAGGGACTTCCTGAGCTGGAAGTAACATCCAGAATTTCATAATTACCTCTGATAGAGCTCCTACATCAAATTCGTTGATCCCAATTTGAACCCATGTGTACTTTTGGCCTCCACAATATCCTGTGTCAAAAGTTCCCCAATGTAATTATTGCAGGGAGTGAAAAGTTCTTTGTATTTGTGCTAACCCTGCTCTTCAGACAATTCCACTGATTGCCTCCTTGAGGGTTACATGAAGAAAAGTAGTTTAATTCCCCATTCTTTTTATTATTTGTGGGTTCAGCACCTGTTGATTCAGTTATCAAAAACCATGGAAACGTTTTGTTTCCTTGTTTGTTTCCACACACTGCAGGTTGAGAACATTAAAAAGTTTCCATATTCAGAGTTTATAAATAACCTTCTTGGAAAATTCTCTCTGTGATGTTTTGAATCCAGCCCAGGAGGAGCGAGGCTTACCACTTCATGGGAGATTCTGCCACTTGTAATTATTTTCCAGTTTGTAAAAGAACAGGTATAATTTTTGCAAAAATTAAATAGAAAATCATTTTGGAGAGCTCAGCATATTGTATTCCAAGTAAGCAAATGTGTCCAATTGCCTGAAAGTTGTAAAACAAAACCTGCCTTTGAAATAACTGTCAATGCAAACCAGAAAAGTAATTTTTAAAAAAGCCTTAATGCCAAATACTATGCTGTGAAATTTTGTGTTTTGACAATATCAGACACTTTGGGATTTTTGCTTCTGAGATGAAATTTCATCCCCTACAAATAAAAATCAATCAACTTCACAAAATATTTCTATCTATTAAAGCTTTCTCTATTTTATTTTCTATCTATTAAACTAAAAGCTTTCTCACAAGGTGGTCCACATTGTGTAACCTGATCTCAGGAATGAGAAAAGTGACCAGGATTTTATCTGACTTTGCCCTGTTGAAAAGTGTTGTTTTAGAGGTTGAGTCCCACTGCAAAGGACCCAGAGCTCCCTGTGCCTGGCATTTGCAGAGACCCTGCAGGCAGGCTACCATTCCAGAGCATCTCCCTCACTCAGTGCCAACTCAGATCTACCATCGTGTCTCCTCTGACACCCCAGTCAACTGTCTGGGGTTGGCGTTGTCTGGAAATCTGGTGGTCTGGTTGCTCCCAGAAGCTGGGATCCACATGCACCACTCCACAGCCAGAAGAGGGATGTCTTCTGCAACAGAATGGCATTTACAGGCTACAGAGGCTGGTATCCTTTGTGTCCTAGCAGCTGGGCCACAATCCTAAGCAGGCACAATGCCATCTTGACAGGTGGACTTAAGTGTAGGTAGCCAAAAGTTCACATATATGTGTAAAAGACATTTGTTGAAAGCAGATGCTCTGAGCCAGGAATAAGAAAGTCTGGAGCTCCC
The DNA here is from genome assembly GCA_013401355.1 of Ceyx cyanopectus. Taxonomy (NCBI): domain Eukaryota; kingdom Metazoa; phylum Chordata; class Aves; order Coraciiformes; family Alcedinidae; genus Ceyx; species Ceyx cyanopectus. The sequence goes on along the minus strand of VYZU01088229.1, from coordinate 15,758 downwards.
ACACATCCCTATTACAGCAGCATCCCTGCCAGTGCATTAACACCAAAAATAAATATGGGGGCTGCAGTGAAATACAGCTTTCTTAATTATGGACCAGAGTTTTGGTTTGGGTTTTTAATTCCCCTTTGATTTTCTTCTATGGAATCAGAAGGAAAAAAAAAAAAGTGTTTCCCTGATGTAGTAGCATATTTTGAGAGTTGCATGTGTCATTAGGGTAGGGAAAAAAAATCCCTCACAGCCCAAATGTGCTTCACAGCTTTGTATGTGGGTATGAATACAGATTAATATGATATTAATGTAATGCAATTAAGAAAAAGCTGATGTTATTGTTTGAGACAGACATTATTTCCCCACAGAAGAGTAAATCAATTGCAATTATTAGACTTTCTGCAAGAATTTGCACATTTTACTCTAAGTCAGGCCTATTACTGAGATGAGGTACTACTGTATTTTATCTGTACTGAACAAAGGGCAGAGGCAGTGACAGATACAACATGTAACTGATCACACTGCATGTGTAACCATTCAAAAGTTAATGAGGGGACAAACGAAATCACTAAACACTATCCTGAGTCTTTACATTCTTTAAATATAAAACAAAATTAAAACAAGACAGAAAAAGGAAAAAATAACCAAACCAAAAAAAACCCCCCCAAACCAGCCTCTGCTTTTCCACCAAAGCATCAGAAACACAAATCACAAGTTCTCTCTTCATTGCCACCACTCTTCGACACATTCATACCATGACCCCCGCACCTGGAATGTGATACCCAGGCAAAACAAAGGCATGAAGGGAAAGGGCTCAGCTTCCTCTCCTTAATTACTTCATGCAAAACAAAAGCCACCAGAAGGGTTGCTTGGAAGAGAAAACAATACCCAGCACCCTTGCAGTTGCTGTGGACAAATGGTGTTTAAGTAAAATTCCCCATCTGGATCAGAGCCAGGGGACACGGGTGTCATCAGCACCCTCCTCCTGTTCCCTCCCCAGAAATAGAAATCCTTTCATCTCCTTTGGGCACCAAAGTCTCCACTTTATGGATAACTGTTTCAGTGTGAGGGAAGGGCTGGATGCAGCTTGGGGCAGCCAAGGCCACTGTGTAGACTTGGAGTAGAGACAGAGTGGGTGATGTAAACTGGTGTGAGCCTTGTGTCTCTGAGCCAGGTAGGACAAAAATATACTTGGAGCTTGTCTGAAAGCCAGGCTGGCCAAGGGTATGCCTCAGCCGTGCTTTCTCAACATCTTTCACAAAAAGAGGTTTTCAGGATCTGTGGCACATTTGTTTCCTTGCAAATTACTTGTAACTAAAAACTGGTTACTCCCAATTTTGGACTGTACATGCCTTGAGCCCCTGCAGGTAGATTTCAAGATAAGTGTGAAGAACATAATCATTAAGCTTAAAACAGCAGGATTCCCCAGTCTGTGTTCTTGCTGTGTGTTTGCAAACCTGAAGCCTGGATGGCAGCCCGGGCACCCATGGCACCTCACCAGTTGCACAGGTGCACAGTTGCATAGAAACAAAAGTTTGCTTTTAATTACATTGGCCCTATCCATGGTTTTTTTGCATCTCTTCCAAATGGGTGTTTCAGCATCCAAAGTTAAAATGCTGGAGCTTCAGAATGGTCTTGTTTCTCCTGACCATTTCAGACAAACAGATAAAAGGAAAGTGGAGACATTTTCCCACCTTCTTCAGGCTCTATCCCCTGTCAGTTTAGGGAAATAGGAAAAGTGTGATCTACACAAAGCTATTTCAGACTGTCGCAGATGAGAATCCAGACTTGAATGCCTTGTAGAAGAAGCATTTAGATTAATAATCCCTGCCTATTGACTGTATCATATTGTCCTTTATGAATATTTCATGCATTTTCCCTTCTTCCCCTCCTTCCAGTATTATTTATTAAACAGAACTTAATAAACCTGAAAAAAAATTGCAGTTTTGGAGCATTTATTTTGAAGACTTACAGGATGTTGTAGTCAAAATCATATTTCAAAGATTTAGCAGAATCAAACATCAGGGATTAAAGCAATGAGAGAGACAACTCTGTTACATAGTTATAGGACAGTCAATAAGTCATAAACACATCAAGTTGTTTTGGTGGTGAAATACTTTGAACTAGAGAAAAGGTATTCAGAATGCATGCACTTTGTACTGAAATATCCTTAATGCATACATTTGTAACTCTGCTTTTCAAGATCATCGTCACTGATCATCAGTGCAGAAGCTTTAAATACAAGACAGACAGAAATCACAATAAACAGTGATTTTTGTTCTTTGAGCTGCACAAGCTGATCCTACTTTAAACTTCACACTGTAGGACTCTTTACTAAATATGTATTTGAATACAGCATTTCCTTTCCTCGGATATGATCTTCTAATGACCACAATATGTATCAGTAACATTTAATAAGATTAGATGGGAGGTTTTTGCAGTTCTGCATGACCACAACCAGTGGGAGACAGAACATCCTGATGATGAGTCCGTGCTCTTATAGTAACCTATGGTTCTGCTGTTCTTTTATTTGCCCAGATTTCTTATTCTTCTCTAAGACTAGTGAAATTAGTCCTGAATTAAGCTTCTATGTGGAAATTACAAATAAAGTCTGGATGCAACACAGGTTATGAAAAGGCCCCCAACACATATTCTTACAGCAGATTCCCGTAATGGAGAGGAAGTGAGGTAAAATGATGCAGAGGAGCTTCTGAACAATGAAAATCTTTCCTTCCACCGCATTAAACCAAAACACAGCTTCTCCACAAAAACATCTATGGAATTGTATCACCACAGTGCTGATGGAATGGATTAGACAATTAGGTTTGCTGTACTTAAAGGAAACAATTGAGGAAAATTACATAAGGAAGGGCAAATTTAAAGTCTTCAGCTATCATTAAAACTGTTAATTTCCTTAGGAAGGCAGAAAATTGGATAGGTCTCCTTCTGTTCATAATTTAATGGTTTGTGTTCAGTCACAGCTCTGCCTACCTGCTTAAAAGCAAATCGTATGTATCTGTGATACACACTCATTACCATCCCCTCTCAAGATAATTTGACAGTTCCATGGCATGGTGCTGCAGTTGGTCGTTATCTCTATCCCCAAGTATCACACTCTCCCTCAAGATGTTGCAGTGACAAAGAAATTGCTGGTAGCTCTATTTGGCTTTCTTCATCTGGTCAGCATCCACTCCAGGGTGCTCCAGGGATTTTGTAAAGGGATGCAGGTATAAAACCGTCTCACTGCTCTTGTTTTGGGTTCATTTGTTTGTTTGTTTGAGGTTTTTTAAAGATATAAATATTCACATGAGGAGCAGTTCACTGGAAATAATGAAGTGGAAGAAAGAACCTTTCTCCTTTTAATACTGGAAACTGCTCCTGATCTCTCCCACCAACTGGCTTCTTCTTAACCACTTGTGACTTTCTCAGAGGAGGGGAAGTCAGTAAAGATCATCTAGAGGGACTATTACTCAATCCTCCCTTTTCCCAATAAAAGTTTGTTGTATATCCCAGTATGGTCCACTGTCACAGCTTTTTGCACCCCAAGACGTTGATAGTTTATCAGTCCAACAATAAGATTATTGTAAAAATGATGTAAAAAAAAAAAAGAAAAAAAAAAAAGAAACAATCTCCAACTTCATCATTTTCTGCCTTATTGTCAAATGCCCCACAATTTAGGCTTGATTTGCATGATTTACTGTGCATATGGGTTTTTTTCTCTGTTTCCAAGCCCAGAATTATCTCCTACTGAGGCTGTATCAGCTGCTGGTGTTTGCAGATTGCCTTTGTCCTTTCCAACCTGCAAAATATCATCTGCAGAATCCAAATTACTGTCTGCCCATTTTCTTATCTTCTACTTCTTTTACCCATCAATAGCCAAGCTGTGCTGTTTGGTAACTACGACATATTGTAGGAAGGAACTGATAANTTGTAGAAGAAGCATTTAGATTAATAATCCCTGCCTATTGACTGTATCATATTGTCCTTTATGAATATTTCATGCATTTTCCCTTCTTCCCCTCCTTCCAGTATTATTTATTAAACAGAACTTAATAAACCTGAAAAAAAATTGCAGTTTTGGAGCATTTATTTTGAAGACTTACAGGATGTTGTAGTCAAAATCATATTTCAAAGATTTAGCAGAATCAAACATCAGGGATTAAAGCAATGAGAGAGACAACTCTGTTACATAGTTATAGGACAGTCAATAAGTCATAAACACATCAAGTTGTTTTGGTGGTGAAATACTTTGAACTAGAGAAAAGGTATTCAGAATGCATGCACTTTGTACTGAAATATCCTTAATGCATACATTTGTAACTCTGCTTTTCAAGATCATCGTCACTGATCATCAGTGCAGAAGCTTTAAATACAAGACAGACAGAAATCACAATAAACAGTGATTTTTGTTCTTTGAGCTGCACAAGCTGATCCTACTTTAAACTTCACACTGTAGGACTCTTTACTAAATATGTATTTGAATACAGCATTTCCTTTCCTCGGATATGATCTTCTAATGAC